>JAQGCH010000349.1:0-25446 GCA_034699485.1 Nanhermannia elegantula | reverse complement strand
AAATAACATTTTAATATGTAATACACTTGATGCTCACCCGAATGTACTCACTCTCGGCTGGCAACCGAGCGCGCTCACGCTCAAGCGTTGAATATTACTGTATATAAGTACCTGTGGCTATAAGCTACAATGATAAGCTATAAAAAACGAAATAAATAGAACAAAAGAACTTTTTTAAAAAATAAATAAAACTCGAATAAAACTCAGGTAAAAGCACATTCAATATCTATGAAATACTATAATTCATAATAAGCTTTAAAATGCTCTAATATTCTAGAAAAAACTAAATTAGTCTACAGAAAGTTAAATTTAAACCGAATATGATCAAAATGCTAAATGAGTTTGATTTTTTACAATTTAAATTATGATCTACTAATATTTGTGGCGTGAGAAAGCTGAACGTATCCTTCAGCTTTATACTGTATGCATTTATTGTTAAATTAGTCATAAGTTTTGTTGAAAATTTGAAGCTTAAATGAATGCATTTGTTTAGCATACTACTATTATAAGTGTCAATAATTTAAATTGTACCTTTTATCATAAATGATCACTTATCCTTTATTAATAAGTCCTATTAGAAGACTATGTCGTATGTTTATCAAGGATTTCAAAATTTAATTTTTTTGAGGAATTTTATTTCCAACAGTTAACAAAAAATTAAAAAATTAATATCTTTAAAAGTACAAGTAATTCACAGTATGAAAAGTAGTTAACATCTTCAATACAACTCTTGTATTTATGGCCCAATTAAAATAAGAACATTTTATTAGTTAAAATCTTATAAAGAAAAGTAATCACAATTTTTCTCAGAAAAAGCTATTAATTTGTAAAAAGATAAAAAGGAAAATCGATTTTGTTTCACTCTGATGTATAATTAAATATATTTTACTCAATTAGAGTTGTATTATGTTTATTATTTTAATTAACATTTCAAATATTTGAGCCAAATTCCCTTATATTTTACAATTTTAATTTGAGGTAATTTTTAAGAATTACATAAATTACAAATAATTCAAAAAGTAGCTTACATTTAAAATTATATGTTATGCCATAAATACTAGTATAATAAATGGTGAACAATAACTAGTTTTTCATTCATTCATCATTGGTATTGAGGAGCATAGACTCGAAAAGCCTAAACCTAGAGAGTCTAGGCTAGAAACTTTCGAGCCTAAGCCTAAAGCTATGTTCCCACTAGCACTTTAAGTTAAGGTACCTTACCTTAAAATAAAGAAACGAGTGCTCCAATTATTGATTTGTATGGAACCCCTTAGAAATGTTAAAATGGATGACATAGAAGTTATTTCATATAAATATATTCGTACAGCCATTCAATTTAATCATTCATTATTTGATAAGTTAAAATTTTAATATTTAATGAACAAAAGTACTCATTAGTAACGTAATGTGGATATAAAGTCAATATTTAATCAATTTTGCTTAATATCAATTTATAGGAAGAAATAATTGGTTCCTATCAATACTTTCTCGTCCCTTCACTTAAGTGTCCCTTTAGTGCAAAAGGGATCCCTTAATTTTAAAGGAAGGGAGATAATACCTTAAGCGTTCTTATTACACTTAACGCTAAGGAACCTTTATCTAAAGTGTAAGTTTAACTTCCAAACAGAATAATAATTCAAAATTGAAGTGAAATATTGCGTACAGGCCTGCAGTCTAAAATTCTAGCGTTAAATTCTAAATTTATTTAAAGTTATGTTTAAAATAATAATTAAAACTATATTAATTGATTAATGCCAAAAATATTCAACTGATTGATAGCATTGTTTTAAATAAAAGCCATATGATTTGTGAGTCTTCTATTTATTTTTAGACTTTGTCTTGTATATATTTGTAAAAAGAAACTTGATAAACTTTGTAATATACGGTATAAAATATTATATTATAACAGTATTCTGTAAAGTTTTGCATACAGGCTTTTCAGGCTCAACAGTTTGTCTAAGTGAGTGACAACAATTAGTGTAAGCTCAAAACAATTGAGCCTGAGCCCAACTAGACTCCCTTAGGCTCATAAAGTTCCTCAAACCGATCCTAGAGCTTGGTTCAGCCCGAGCCTATGCCCTTCATGAATCAAGAAGACATATATGAATCATAACATACTTGTTTGAAAAAAATAAGTGAGACTATGAATGATTATTAAGTGGATTTGAATTGCATCAGAACACACTTCAAATGCCTCAGAAATATATTGAGATGAATGCATTTTGCATCATAATTGAAACTAAAAGATAAGTACCTGTACTTCTCAATTAAGACATTAAAACTACATGGCTTTCGATTAAAAAAAATTAATTTATTTGTGTTCCCATTATATTTAGAAATGGTTATGCTTTTTGTTTTTCTAATAACATTTAACCTGTAAATATAAAAACTTTAAATTTAAGTGCATTGACCCATAAAGTTATTTGCTAAACATTTGAACTCTAGTTGGGATCTTTGATATTTGGCCATAAATAATAATTGAGGTTAATCTGCACACGGCTTCTGTGCTTCAAGTTTTGATTGTAAGAAAAAGATCGACAAAATGCGTGATTAGATTCAATTATATTTAATCAAACTTTCGAATCCTGTCTTTACTCACTTGACATTTACTTTTATAATACAGAGTAGAGGTAGGGCTTATTCATTACAAAACACATACCAGTATTTGATTTGCGGCATATATATCAATACAATACAATACAATACAATACAGTTAAGTTTAAAAGCAAAAGTTTTTAGGAGAATAAATGATTTGAAGAAAGGGTTAAACATAACTCATTTAATATAAATGATGTGTTTAAAGATGAATCTTTTCCTTTTACTTAAAAGTTATCTTTAATTTTATAACAAGTTTTGACTACAATATTGCCAGATGTTACCCAACAGGTTGTTTCAGTGAACAGCCAACCAATAGTGGCATTTACTATAAAGTAAATTTACTAAAATTTATACGGCTTATTGCAAACCAAATAAAAATTGAGGACATGAACGTCGATGCCCGCAGAGCAAGTCGTTTCAATTGCTTTCACTCACAATTGGTGAACAGAAACTGAAACAACACAAGTATCACAATAGTATTCATCTTTACGTTATGACAACTTATCTATTGTGCTCCGATTGATCAGAACTGTTCTCCTCTCTATTTTTAATAGCGATTGCATTATAAGTGTTAACTTAGTTTTAAAAGAAACTTTTTTGTTTATTTATTGTTATCTGATAGACTTGACTCAAAGAACTGTTTTGTTATTATCCAAATCAATAAAGAAGAATATGCCGGCGCATCACAATCATGTTACTCAAAGCCAGTTGACGCTGACGAGTGCCAATCTTGAAACTATGGAAAAGTTTAGGTATTGTTTTATTTCTAATTAATCTATTACTACTTAAAGCATTCAAAAGTTAATCTTTAAAAAAGTTTAATAAATATATTTTATCAAATAACAAGCCATAGAAATCTTTCAATAGAAAAAGTGTTTTCTATGAGCTCACTGTCTATTATACTGATAGTCATTTTTAAAAATACTTAATTTGCATACTTTAACAAAGCTATCAGTTGTTAATAAAATGTAATTAGTTTTCAACACTTGGTAAAGTACTGGTATTGTTGATACAGCTATTTTAGATACTGTATAAAAATATTAGTGACTTAAATCAGTAGAACACGCTTTACTTTTTACTAATAAGTGGTTAACGCATAAAAATCTACTTTAAATTTTTATCACACACAGGTGTACATAGTTTTTCTCATTGCTAGTGATAGCACCCACTCCGTGAAGAGAAAAAAAATTATTAAAAATGTTTTTTTTGTGCTATTATTGGCTTTTAATTAACAAATAAATAAAAAGTTTAATTTCAAGAATTATTGAGTTAAATATCCGTAAAATTCAATGTGTGAACAATGTGCAGGAAATAAACATTTAGAATAAAATAATGGACTTATTAGCTTTTGAAAAGTTAAAAAAAAGATTATCTTTATGCGAAATCAAAATTTATTGAACTTAAAGCTCATCTAAATGGAAAAAAAGTTTATAAATAGATTGAATCAATTTATTGGATAACTTTCATGGACATTTAAACAAGTTATCATTTATGATGTAAGACTATATTAAATTAAAAAGATTTGTAATTAATTTGATGTGTAACTGTTTATAAAGTTGAGTTAAGCTATTTTTAAAATCAATTTTTCCGTCTGATCGAGACTCAAAGCGATTTGAGACGCCTATGTAGACAAACTCATGATTTAGAGCATTACACTTATAGAGTAGACGTAAAAGAATTTCTGTTAAAATGCATTAGAGTAAAAATTAATTAATAATCTGTCGACCGACTGCACCTTGAAAAAGAGTTTATTTAACAACAAAGTGAGAAAATTTAATGAACTCAAATCATAAATTTGTGGTTTCAAATTTATGTGGTCTTGTGATGAGATTTTAATCATGAAAGTGTTATAACTGCTAATAGAGTAAAGAGGTACGATATTTATCATGTGTAAAATTGATTATCATCTGTGTAGTAACTAAAATACCGTGAAATACGAATTATTTTAAAATTGCAATTACCATAAAAGAAGTTCAATTAATAATGTATTTCTTCTTTGTCTCATCAAGTCTTACATAAAGGACTTTATAAAATACCTATACTTTGCTCTCAGGCTCTGCATAGAATTGCTCCAAATTGTCACATATCATGATTAATATGCAATTAAATATGTGACAAATCATGATAAATATTTTAAAATAATTTCAAGGGTCACCTCTGCACACAAAAGTTGCTCTGTTTTGATCCCCACAAAAAAAATTGTCTGCTATTTAAAACATTAGCATTAAAAAGGAGTGTCTTTTATCTTGAAAGAAAGGTTTTACAAAACTTTCCAATTAAAAAATTGATTATGTGTCAGACAGCTTAACCTTAAGTTTATAGTTTTAAATGAAACATTTATCTGATGAAAAGGCAATAAACTTATTGAAAGTTGACTATTATTTTGAAAATAAGACCAATCTCTCAATAAGAGATGAGTTTATTTGAACAAAGCTTTTACTTCGATATAAAAAATGGATTTATTTTTTCAATTGATAACTATTTTTTTCTGTTCCCACTTGAATTTGTGTTTCACATCAAAACAAATGCTTCTCTCGTAAGTTCTTTACTTTCATTTCCTGCTTGGAATTAAGTTGTGGGACAAATGTAATAATGAAGTTATTTTAATAGCAATTAACAGATAAGACGTTAACAATTTTGTTAGACTTGCTTCCTGTACAATGTGTCATCACTTTTAGAGATGACAACTCTTAACCCTCTTAACAAGATCTGCGATTGACATCATATGAAATTACTATAATGACTAATAAATTTTACTATTTATAAACGTGTTTAAAACAATTGCTGTCTTTTATGTTAACATATTTTAAGCAATCAAAGCATTACTCCATTGAATTAATTATTCAATAGAAAAATACTATCTATCTTTCTTTCAATAACGGTATTCTTTCGATATCAAATGCTATCAGAATCTTATAAGTATTAAATAATAAGAAATTATTTTATCCTAATTACTGTACATTCACTTATTAAACATAAATTAATAGAACATATTTTTTTATAAATCTATAATACTCTTCATTCAATACCAAACAAAAAAACTTAATTAATATTTTTGAAACTGGTGTCACCCGAAGCAACCTCAAAACCCATAATAATTATTAAACTTGCTGATAGAATGATGTGAATTAAATTTAGATTATGTATAAGCGTGTCTCCAATTATATAATCAAATCTAATATATATTACTGTTTTCTAATTGAAGCAGTGCAAACACAATAAGATCTAATATCAATCATTCAACTTTCAGCTAATTTTCTCATTGATAGTGGACTTGAAAATTGTCATTACTTAAAAAATATTTTTTTATTTTAAGTTCAATTCAGAGAAACAAATATTGAACAGGTTAAGTATAAGAGAAATCGATTTAATTTCAAAAAATTCAGAATCTATTTCAGAACTCAGCCCAAGTCAACGAACTAATCCTACAGACGAATAGGTATAAGAAATATATAGATTCTTCATCTATTCATTTCATACTAGTATTGAATATAAGCAGCTAATTGTTTGCGAGAAAAAATGAATTCTCGTTACGCCCTTTATTGTCCTTTATTTCACTTAAATAAGTCAAAACCCTTTTCATTTCTGAAACATAATTATAAGATATAAACTATTTAGAAGTTTATTTCAAAAGAGAACTAAAACGTCTTTAGTCCCAATTTGTTGCCCAAAATTTTCTGTTTCCGAAGCAATGCCAGTTTGAAAATAAAAAAAACAAATTGAATAAATATTTCTCATCATTGATTCAGGTGTTTGTCTCACAATAGACGAAATGTTTTACTAAACTTTGCACAAACGTGATCATTGATTCCGTGTCCGTTTTGGTGCTGTAAAAAGATCTCCTCTTACAGGACATAACTGTTGAATTAAATACACAGAATAGCAGGTGCGTTAACACAAACAAACTATATAACTTACATATTATCGTAATTTTTACACGAATCCGGTGGATATTTTTATTATATGTTGTATTATATTTAAAATCAACAAAAAGATTGGTTGTTCAGCAAAAAATGATTATTCCTTTTATTAAATTCTGATAATAAAACCTTAGCTGATGATCCGATGTGCATGAAATAGCAATTAAAGTATTCCTATTTGTTTAACCAGTTGTCTACACAATCTCACATTTATGATACACATTTATGATACTATATATCATAGGTACAAGAACTCTGTGATAAATATGATTTTTTTATTTTATTATATTATTGATTAAGCATTAAAACATTTTTTATCACAAAATTTAATAATTTAATAATTACTCATAATTGAATACCTTTTTCAAAGAACTCAATTACTATAGTACTATACAGTAATACTATAATTTTAGACTAATTTTCACAGTAATCTAAATAAATTTTCACAATTTGTAAACCATGTATACCTATTTTTACATGTATTACAATAAAGTGAGTTATTATTAATTAATATTTATTTCTAACTTTACTCTGAAAAAAATTTAGTTCAGGTAATAATAAATTCATGTACCGGTAATTTATTAATATTAGTAAATGGTATAAAACACATAATAGGTGCTGAATATTCTAAAAAGGAATGCATTCAAATTTTAATCAAAAATCAATGTCGACATTAAAAAATTTAAATTATCTAATCTTCCTATGCTTTGAAATATAGCGTTGGACATTTAATTGAAGTATTTCTGTAATTAAATAAGTCGAGTTACGTGTCAAGAATTTGTTTTAACAGAAATTAAATGTTGACAAAAAAATTAAATGCCTGTTCTTTTGCCAAGACTTAAATTAGAGATTTTTATTTAATTGAATTGAAACTAAGTATAAATTAATTTCTCAGTTCAAAATATATTTTATAAATTGCCGAGAAATACAACAATAACTATTTTATTTTTAGGTTAAAATTCAGTTTAAGAAAATGTGGTCACCTTTTAATAAAATATGTATATGAGCTCATAACATAAGCAAACAATTTACTCAGAATTTTAACAATACTTTTATAATTCAAATGGTCATAACGTCTAATAAGGAAAATTACATGAGATCATATTTATCTTCCAACATTTTTCTAATTCATCGAATTTTCGAAACCCGACTTTGTCTACTTTTCTTTGAAATTTCTACAAATTAGTTGTGATTTATCAGAAATCTAAAACCTATTTCTTTAAATATTAAAAATTTTAGCCGGTAGTTTTGAATTAGCAAATTTTACCAAAAAAGATTTTGGGGTTTATTTTCCTTTTCATTTTATATACAATAATTTTAGATTTTCTTAATAATATACCTTAAATAAGCAGCGCATTAAATTTTAATAAATTAATTCTAAAAGTTTTAACAATAAAAAAAATTTCAAGTGAATATGCATTAAGAAATCGAAACTTAATATGTAGAATATCTGTTATAACTACAACTTTTTTAGAAAATTTGTGTAATTTGATATTTTTTCAATCAATTTTTCCAATTTTATTAATCAATGAAGAGTCAAATGCCTATAACTGCCATGAATTAACATTATAAATATTAATATATTGTTGAATAATACAACCAAACCTTTTATTCAATTGATTGAAAGTACGAGTATTACTACTGAATTACCAGAAGTTTATTAAACAGACAAAAAATTGTCAGTAAATAAATTATCCATTGTTTATATTTATTGTGCTGAAACACTAGCGAAACAAAAATCTAAATCCACCCAATTATAAGAATTTCTTTATTTATATAACTTGTTAAAACTGAACGCCTTTTCATATTGAGATAATTTCCGGTAAAACTTCAACCGCATAGGAGTTACCGAACTTATTACGATCAAAAGTATGACATAATAAATACAACAATGAAATAAAGTTTTATGAATTTAGTCAAATAAAACGGTGCCTTCAATCACTTGTTTAGTTTTAAACATTTAGCATATAAACTATTGATGAACTAGAAGTTGATTCAGAATAAGATTAATAGTTTTTGGAGTTTATTTATTCAGATTTATTACTAGAATGATCAGGAAATGCATACTTTTTATTTATTAATACTGACCAACATTTGAAGATTTAAATGAATATTTCTGAAAAATAAAACTATTCATTAATTATTAAGATAAGAGTTTGAGAATAAAATAATTATAGAATTTATTAATTAATTAAAAAAACGATGTCAAACGTATAGCATCTAATGACCTAATGAAGCATTTATCTGAGTTTGACTTAAGTAAGATTCGAGACAAACAATTTTTACATAAATTGTGTCAAGGGTTTTGACTATTCATTCTCAGACCATTGATTTTCGTGTCAAATTCTCAATTGTATATAAATGCAAATATCATTAAAACAGAAAAACTACAATAATAATGCTTTAAGTCTGAAGATGACTTACATTAACACAATACAAAGTAGCCCTAAATCTATTGATATTTACTTTCATCTCTAACAAGTGAGTAGTTTTATTCGGTTTTATTGTTATAAAAAAATTATTATAATAATAAGAATGTTACTAATGTTTAAAGAAATGAAATTAATAATAAGGCAAAGATTGAAGTGAATTACTGTGCAGTTTTATTAGTGTTATGACAATGCAATGTACCTTTGCTCATATTAAACTTAATGACTTTACAAACATTTGTTGAACAATAAGATTATGAAATTATGCAGTAAAACCAAATTTGTCTTAAAAAATAGCGAGAAGTTAGCAATAATTCTAAAAATATAATTTAGAATAAATACAGCATAAATAATTTGATGTGTTATTAAATTTATTAAATTTTTTAAATTTATTAATTTCCTAAAAATTAGGGCAAATACTTTTATTATGTTTAGTATGAATTATAACCACATTTATTAAATCCTCTTTAGATTAATATTTAGCTAAAATGGGAATTCACAAAAAATAAGTGAAAAATTTAAATTAAATTGTCTTCTCTTTGTGAACTTAATAAGTTCGAAAAGCTTTGCTGATTCTCAATGCATTTTATTAAGAATCTGTGCTGCATATGTGTAAATCGAAAACATTTAGTGGAAGTCACAGCCTTAATTTTTTTATAATGGAATTTCCAGTGAATAGTTATTGAAATTCACTTTCATTAATAATTATGCACACATTTTTTTGTTTAAAAATTATTAATAAGCGAAACATAAGAATTTCATAATTTATTTTTTAGTTATTTTGAGTCATATGCATGTTTATCAGTATTACCAATGCATACTTATATATGCATACTGTATGCATGCTTATTATATAAAGGGATGAGTTAAAAAACCCAAAAAATAAAATTTAAAAATTACCAGAAAATAATTTGAAATATTGAATAAACAAAACAAATTTTAATTTCTTTTAAGTCGATTGTGTTTTTAATTTTGATAAATCCTTGAAGAAAAAAAGCAACTATATAATAATTTCAATACTTGTTCATTTACAAGATTGTAATAATAACCCAAATTGTAACTAATAAAATGGTGAAAAACTATCACAAATACAAAATTAAATTGTGATGACTCTTAGAAAATACATTAATTTTCCACAAGTCATAAAAATTAAATTTAAAAAAATCAAATAAATGAATGTAAAGCGATTCTGCAATCAAAAAATTAATTCAGCATGGTTCTTTTCACGTACACAGATTAACACTAAAGTTTTTTAGTTAAAAATTATATTAATACTGTATAAGAACTTTGATAAACCAGATTATACAAACTTCTTGTGTCTATAACGCAATATATATCATCCTCCATAGCATTTAATTTCAATGTCATGATCTTAACTGATTCAAATTGAATATAAACCATATTAGAAATGATATAATTTTATATCTTTTTTTAGTTGTTCCCATGAAAACCGCTCTTATGTCATATAAATGAAGGTTGAATTAAGAAATATGAATTTAGTTTTACTTCAAAGTTAATCACTCAAAAGGATATTTTTAAGCTAAATTAATATCTTCTAAGAAATGTCTCGTACCTTAAATCATAAGTCACAATATTCAACACACACATTAAAAGTCATACGATATGATTATTAGAGAATATTAGAAGATATTACAAAATTTTATTTTATTGCTTCTTTGGAGTTCTGAATTAATTGCAAATTTAATAAAAAGAAATTATTAATAAAAAATAAAATGCACGTTTTGAGACGATTTATATAACTTTCAAAGGGATAGAATATCCCTGAGTTCAAGGCTCATCCTTACTATCAGCTGAAGCTTTTGATAGAATTTTGAACGCTAAGTACATCTGAAGGCTTTCTCAATAAATTCATATCTCAGGCCAATCTTAAACGCATAACTCAATGCAGACCAACATCTATAAGATTTTCTTTTTGATAGACTCACTGTCGCCTGTGATGAATCAAAAGAGTGGGAAATGTAAACCTATTCTCATACAGGTAATCTTTTAAGCATTAAACCAACTCAAAAACATTTTATAAAATAAAAATACATACAAACACTACAAATAAACATAACATTTAGTGTCTTCTATTCATGTGTTATCACAATCAGAGCCTCAGCAGTGATCACAATTAGAGTGAATTTAGAGTTTTGTGTAATAGAAATATAAGGATAATTGAAATGCATGTATTGCTTAACACACAAATGGGTTTCCTATATCATATTGAATACTATAGAGTATTTAAATTAGTCAAAAATTAAATTTAAAATTTAAAGATAATATTATGTTTTTTAAAACCAATTAGATATCAAAAATGTACTGTATATGAAATAAAATAAACAAATTATACTTTAGTTTATCTTTTTTAAAAAATATAATTTCTATTTAAATAGAAATTAAGAATTTATATGAATTTAAAGACTTGCACTAATAATATACTAGTGCTTATCATTAATGATTCAAAATATTTGTATTATATTCAAGTATTTTGTCTTATTTTTTCTCAAAAAAGATGATTGCATTTAAATTCATGTCAGATTTCTAATGATAATATTTATCACGTTCGCAGAATTCATTAGTAAATACAATAACTTAGTTTTATATTCAGACATATAGTTTAAGATTTCATTCGTGCTCTTATTCTTTTGTTTTTCTTATAAAGAAACTCGATATTAAGGCTGGAATTTATTTTAAGTATGTCTTTTCAAAGAAATCTTTATAGTTTGCTACTGATTGACCCAAAGTGAGGATATGTACTTCTAAAGCAATTAGTATTTCAAATCAAAAATGTTTGAGAATTTTTATTGACAGCTTATATTTGAATTAATTATTAATTAAATTATGATTTAAATATGCTTCAATATCTATCAATTTTTACAATTAGACTTATATTTGTCCATCACATTCTCTAACAATATAATGTTAGGTTAAGCACCTGTAGACAAAGATTTAGCCTCAGCAACTGTTATAGCACTAAAAAATATTTTGGATAGTTTGAGCTTTATTTTTAAAATGCAATCTCATTTCTAAACTCAAACCTATTATTATTTTATAATGTATTCATTTAAAACTTTAAATTTCAGTTCAGAAACTAATGAGAAACTTATTGGAACTCAATTATCTGCATTAAGTTAAAAAAAATACATAATACATAATTTCTTAATGAATAGTTTATGTAATTGGTCACTACTATGCACATTATTGAAGTAATATTGTAAGCTAAATATATTTTTGTAAAATAATTGCAGAAAATTGTTAAAAATCACATAAAAATCAAATAAATTAGATTAAAACGAATTCATTTATTGATTTTATACAGTTTGTTAAACATTACATACACTGTCGTATATTTATGTTACACTTTTGGAAGTAATGAAGTTCAATAGAGAGTTATTTGCACAGAGTTTGGCAAAGGATGAGATCAGGTCAGACACATCACGTCCTAAAACTTGCAAACATAAGTGATGCGCTTTTATTCATTGGTTGTAAAATTGAATACTGACTTACTTCTTAAGGTAAATACCAGAAGTTTATATCTTTTAAAGGTCCAAATAAATCTACAGCCAATACTACCAACTTATTGTTTCAATTGTTAATACTTAACGTGTGAACACATTAAAAGCAAGAGTAAAAAGTAAATTGATGTTAATTACAATAATGAAATAAAGAAATTAAAAATATGTGAGTTATTATAACTGTTACTAAGAGATGATCAGCTCTCAAACCGGGGGAGGAAACTAAACGAATGCATTTTTCTGATACTTTCAATGAGGAAGTGAATCAAACTTAAGTGCATCATAAGATGTAACTAAAAATTGTTCTCTTAATGATAATTTGGCTCTCTTTAAAATCGTTTTCTCGTGCAAACAATATTACTTTAATGCCTGTTGACTTTCACAAAAAACTGGTCGATGTCATCGACCTCTAATGGATAATTCTTTTAAAGATTTCTAAACTTTAGCATTTATTCATAAACTTCTTTCAATATATACTTTGTATATCTCTTTTAAATATAGCCTAAGGCCAGGTTTAAATGATTAAGCTCGCATATTCTGATTAGAGTTCGTAACCTTTTTAACTGTCCTAATATTTTGAATAGAATGTCAGATTGAAGCCACTCTCTAGTCTCTAATTACTAAAGAAGGTAAGAGTTATCATAGTTTGGATTTCAAATGCTTTTGTTGTGAATTTAGAAATTTAATTATGTTTAACAAATTCGCTTTTATTCAGTGATATCCTATATATTTAACTAATCTATTGATTTAAGTATATTATAGTGATTCTATTGAAAAAGGATTACTAGAAAGTAGATTTATAGAGTAGTGCATATAATTTACAGATAGAGTAAATTATTAAAGAAATAATATAATGGGCTTTAAGTACTCAATTAAATACCTGAATGACACTAAATCTAATGTAATTATTGACATGATCTATAATACAGGTTAAGAGTATTACTTCAAGCCATTATTACATTTTAATATTATATTTTAAAAAGTCTTTTTTCAAAAGCAAAGACTCTTCCTATTAGGCTTAAGTTAACATTGAAATGTATTTTAGTTTGCTTTATGAAAACTACATCAAATTCTGCCCAAGGCTATAAAACGCATAATTATGGGAAATAATTAAAGTCTAATTTGATATCTGATTTAAATTTATCTGATTATTGTATTGTACTTAAGTGTCACTTTTGTGATAAAACCAACACTCATTGTGCTTATCTTTTATATAATTTATTATATTATATATAATAGCAAAATGAACAAAATTATAAACATATTGTCAGAAATCAATTAATCTGCAATTAATCAGTTCCTTGTTTGATAACTAAAGCAGCAATATTTTTTAATTATACAGATAAACAGCTCAAAAATAACAATTTAAATGATCAAATAAGTCATTAAATAAATGTTAAAATATGTGTTTTATGTCTCATTTTTAATTATCTAATTATAACTCAATTTAAATGCTTTAACTTATATAGAATTTTAAATGATTTAAAGTATTTTTGCCAAAAACTAAAAACATATAACCCCAGCCCCGACAGGACATGAACTTATTTATCTAAATGTTTTACCAAATATTAGTTTTATAAGTTTTATATTTTAAGTGTGGAATCTAAAAAATTTATTTCACATAAGTTTAAAGCATTAAAAGAACATGAAGTTAAATAATTCTGTATGAGATATAAATATAGAATCTATCTTATGAATAAAAAAATATATGTATGATTTCCCCTTTGAATCTGAAGCATTATTTTCGTGCGAAATATTAAAAAACTCATGAGCTTAAGAGAAGTATAAATTTCTTATCACATTTTGCATTTATGAATTCAATTCAAATTCAAAAGTGTGGGTTCATTTCAGTTTAAGGCATCTGCCGATAGGTATGTATTTCCTGACCTTAATTTTTATCATTAATAATCTAACTTTACAAACGATCTATGACCCAAACGTCTAAAATTATTTAAAAATAACAGGGCTTTTACTTGAAAATCAAAATTTATAATTTTGCACTAAAATTAAATGAGAAAAATTTGTAGCAAAATTCATACCGAAGAATATTTAATTATATACATTAATCACATTGAAAATTAATGTTTTGAAATTTGAAAATGAACTAAACTTTTCACTTGATTAAGCGAAAACTCGTTAATTTGAAATCTACTTAAATATTAGGTCGGAAATAATGGATAGACGTATTAAGGAGAAGGACACATATACTAACCTTGATTTTAGTTTAATACAACACTAATTAATAATAAGCGACAATCAATGGCTAATTTTCCACTTCAATATTTTAATGAATAGACATAATGGCCTATTCATTAGTTGCGCAACAATGACATCAATGGTCTGCTTTAGTGCTTATGTCTGTTTAATAGTAGACTAGAGACTGGGACAGTGTTACGCAAAATATTAATATTAAATTTCAATAAAAAATAAGTGAATACGGAGCTCAAGTCAATATACATTATTGAATTTGTATTTTTTGGTGCTCTACAAATGTGTACTGTTTCGCATGGATTAATCTTTTTTCTCTTTGTTAAAACCTGTGGCAAAACATGAGAATTTAAAAAGAAAAATAAAATTTAGAATTAATCATATTTTGCAAAATATATAATTTGCAGATCAGTGAGAATAAAAAGTTTGGAGCATTGATTGTATATTTGCACCAATGACTTCCACGGATCAGGAAGTATTCTTAAGTGATTCAATTATCTTGATTTGAAACCTTAATTTTCTTACAAAATGATAGCTTAACCTTTATCTCAAAAAAGTCTTTCACAGTATAAGACTTTCAAGTGAGTTCAGTTATTCCGTACTTAAGCTAATGGTTAAAAACTTTTAAACATTTGATAACTGCTTTCAATTTTTATGTCATTGTAAAATATGAAAATTTATAATATTTATAAGTGGATAAAGTCGTGCATTTAATATTCAGATTATTCAGTTCCAGAATTGATGGCATTTGTTAGGATTTAATGTCCATCAAAAGCATTATTAGTTATTACGAATTTTTTATTTTAAAAAGACCAGAGATTTGTTGAATATAAAATTTCCTTAACATCTGCTTAACTTAACTTTCTTATACTTGTATGTGTTATACTTTATAAAGCTTTTGTTTGAAAATAATTGATTAATGTTTGAAACAGACTCTAAATGTAATAATTGAATCTGTAAAACGTATGCTAACATTCATACTTTTATTTAGACATCTGTCACATTAACTTATTTTACTGACTTATATTATATTTGAAATTCATTCAAATCAAAAGCATAAGACTTTAATAGAAATTTCACGACTTTGACTTTCATAAGTCCAAAAAATTTTTGATAATCTTATTCATTGCAGAGCATTCATAAAACAATGACAACTAATTTCTTTTCTCTCTTTCATTTACTTAATGGTATTTTGATTTTCCAAAAGAAAGAGAACAAAACAAACTAATGAATGGAAGTTTGAAATCCCTGCAAATTAATGACACCATTAAAGAATGTCCTTGTTTTACAACTCGTGATGGCATTAACTCTACACCTCTTCATTTACATGAATAGAAAAGTTGACACTATTTGTGTTGTTTCAAGTGTTGACATCTTTGAAGGGATACTATCAATGAAATTATTCTTAAAAGCTGTCAAATTCAGACTCACTTTTCTTGCTCAGCAGATTCAGGAAATATCTATTTTGAAATTTAATATTTTTCTGACATCGAAGTTAACTGCATATGAGTTCTGATATTATTTACTCTGTATCTGCTCTGTATAAGCTTTCGTTATCACATAAAACTACGAATATTTAGCATAAGTTTTGAAAGCTCTTCTCCCAAATCATGTTTCTAATTATTTCATACAATATTTTACATATCATAAGTCAATTTTATGCAATCAATTTCGATAAAAAATTTGAGGTATATTTAAATTATGAAAAATTATTTTAACATTTGACACAATTTTTTATTTTAAGCCTCTATTGAAACTGATGTCAAAATTTATTTAAATCAATATTATGTACGAATATCTTAAATATTCAATATATTATAAATACTGGTGCATTATTTATATAATAGACCTATCAGTGATCAAACTTGACCTTTTATTGAGAATCTATTTTCTTTAATCCAAGACAAAATCTTGCAAAAGTCACGAAATTTTAAACTTGCTGGGCTCTTTACTGGGTTCAAATTTCTAATGAAGGAAAGACCAGATAACTTAATTGATTTTCAGTGTTAACAGTCATTTGATTAGACAAAGTGCTGAATCTAACACTTGATACACTTTATATTTGTTTCAATTTGTCTATTAATTCTAGACAATCATTAGTATCAAACAGAATTAAAATTTTAATTTTCTGTACCTTATTATTAATTTTAGTCCAAAAAGTCGAAAAACTTATTTTACAGTAAAGCCTGACAATAAATTATAATTAAATAGTTTTATTCAAAGAGCTTAAGGTATGATTACTCTATAATTTTGAACATTTTATTACAGACTGATAGGATTTCTTACATTCAATTTACTTTAGCTTATTATTTGTCGAGATGAAGAGCTTAACAAATTTTAATTATCTTCAAGGCCTCATTTCTGGTAATTCAAAACCTCCATAATTGATCTGTTGACCAAAGGATTAAGTTTAACATAAAACCTAATTTATTTTACATCAAAACTACAGTATTATACTGAAAAAACTTGTTTTGAAGATCAATTTCTCTTTTTTACACAATAAACACAATATATAAAATCGAAAGAAATCATTTGCTAATCAAATTTCTTTATTTTCGAGAAATTAAGATCTATTGTACTGAACATTATTCCAACTTTTCTTTGTAAACAGAGATGACTATATAATTGTAGAAACTTTTCAATAGCAAAATAATATGATTTGACATAATTTTAACAGATTGAAAGTTATGAGAAATGAACTCTAATTATTGAAATATACGTACTGTATATTTTCTGCTTTATAAGTTTGATTTGTGAAATATATAATTATATATAATTGGTTTAATAATTAGAAACAAATCATAAGAATTACTGCATTATGGCTCTAATCAAATTTTAAAGAATAAAAAAACTTCTTTCAAATGCATATGTGAGCACATATTTTACTCGCGGCTTCAGCTCACAGGCATTTTTATGACAAAACTTATGATTAAACAGTTTTAAGCACTGGATATTTGGATCCAACTGTTGAATATTTTATAAAAGTCCTTTTTGTAAGATTAATATAAATATTTTTTGAGTTCATATTAACAAATAGATCAACTTTTGACAACACGAGCCCATAGACATTTTGAACCTTTACCATTAGCCTAAAAGCAATTGAAAAAAATATCCCTCTAAAAGCGATAACCTTGCTAATGACCGTACAGTACCGGTTTATCAGATAACATTTCTTTAAAAATTCATTAATCAATTATAGAGTAAAGCAGTTTTGATAAGAAATTATTTTATGTGATAAAAAGAAAGAAAAGTCTAAGGTTTTCAATATTTATCTCTCATTAAAAGTAACTGAACCACTGTTTTGAAAAGTACTTTATTGTAAATAAAAGCTTTTTACGACATTTTAGGAACGATGGAAAAAATATTTTGTTATTTTCTAAATTTTAAGGGAAAATATATTTACAGATTATCTCACTTTAATTTTTATTTTAAAAGAAAAGTTCGTCATTAAGTAAAAACTGTTTTGTAATATAACCTCTAAATAAATCTTTTTATTTGTTTTGTGAATTATGACTTTCTCGTATATACCGATATATTATATACTTATTTTGACAAAACTTTTTTCATAAAAAAATAAATACATAAAATCTTTAACTTATTTTTGAAGATTTAAAAATTTATTCACGAATTTATTTTTTTAATTCAATTCAATTGATTTATTAATGTTATTGAGAAAAATTTTATGTGAAATGAATAAATTAAAAAAACAAAACAAAAATTATTGGAAGTTATATTTAAAAATTTAAGTATTGCTCGGATTAGTTAATGCTAAAAATGAAAAGCACATAATATGTCAGTATTTTAAATAACGACCAAACTAGCGGTTTGTTTTAGCAATTTAACAAAGTTAATGATTATGTGCAATATCTATTGCCGCGATTTCACTATAAGAATACTAATGCAGAATACAAGATAGTATGCAAAACCTAAAAATAAAACAAACATTTATCTAACATAAAGTGAATCTTATTATTACTATTATTTATTTCATTTAATGGATTTAGTATTGACTCTGGATTAGAGGTGCAACTGGTTTGGGTTGATTTGAGTTGGGTTTAGGTTGGTTTGGGCTGGTTTTGGTTAGAAATTAGAACTTTGCAGTTGGTTTTACGTTTGCCAACCCAAACCCTAACCCATTTAATTGGTATTTTAGTCAGTTTTTTAAAAAAAAGTTTATCCTGAAATTATAATTTGAATAAATTAAACTGAAAACTAATATATTTCGATATTTTGAAAAGCGTTAATCTAGACCAGTGGTTCTCAACCTTTCTCTCTGAGTGATCCCCCAATTAAAGTTAAAAAATTTTGGTGACCCCCGAAAATATTAGTTACATTTTTATTGATTTTTATACAGAATTATTGCAAGCATTTCGCTTGTTTATCATTACATAGCATATCTTTTCTTAAATTTATTCTCGTTAGAGCTAGTCTGAGGTTATTCTCAACTGATATTCTTGATCTTTGTTTAGTTTTAAGGTATTTTAATCCTAAGTTATCTTAATCCATTTAATTGAAAAATTCTTTCATAAAATTGAAGTGAAGATCGTATTACAAAGACTTGAATTACTTGTTCATAAAAGTGAATATTTCATTAAATTGAATTTCATATTTTTAGCAAAATTCCAATTTTTAAAAATTCAGTCTATGTATCTAAATCTTCAGTAACCCTTAAAAATTTGCTTCACTACCCCTAAAGGGGTCGCGACCTCCAGGTTGAGAACCTCTGATCTAGACTCCCCTTGTGTTCTGCTTTTATTGAACAATTCAATTCAGGTCAAAATCTGGACAATTCGAGCCAAACTTGAACTTCTGGCAACAGAATATTAATCAGTAATTCTTGAGGCATGCATAAAACATATCCATAACATATAACCTCTGAACTTTTGATCCTCAAAAGCAGTGGTATCAGATTTTTTACTTTTACAGCCTATTGAGTAGAGAAAGTTGAGCAGTTCTTACAAAATATTATTTAATATATTTGAAGTCTTGATTTGAAATTTTCCAGCGAGAGTGAGATACTCGCGACCAAATGTAAGAGTTCGCACATAAACAGAATTAAATACAGACAGCATCATGAGAGTCAGTCTGTCAGAGTTCTGTTATTCTAATGCTGCCCACATATTTTCTATTGTCCAATTCTTCACTTGAAAAGATTCCCCTCAAGTATAAAAATTATAGTTCTAGTTTGTCTCCGGCAAAAGATAATAAGCCTGACCATCACCCAGTTTATGTTAGAAGTTCTGTTTTAAAATGCTTTGATTATAATTATAATACATATACATTTTTGTGTTTTCATATTTTACCTTTACCTTTACTTTCATACTTTATTGATTCCTTCGTTTAAATAAAAATTGACAAATAAACAAATTAAAGATCAATATTATAGTATTTATTGATCTCTATCTAAAAATATTTAATTTCTTATGTAATAACTAAGATCCAGATTTTTGCATATTTGCATATTTTGGTCTGTTTTTTGCTTGCATATGTACTTGCATATTTCGTACATTTGTCTCAAAAATAAGCTTTTCTATTGAGAATTAAGTTGTATTCTTGCTAAAATTTCCTAGAAATGATAATACAAAGTTTGATTTACAAGCTTTTTTCCAATACCTGTTATAAGATTTCCAAAGTTGAGATTAATTTTAAACTTCGAGATATTTCTTGTTTTAAATATGCCCCAAATTAACTCACGTGACACTGAGAGAAGTTTTTTCCGTTATAAATCTCTATTAGCTCAACGAGAAGCTTTTAAATTTGACAATTTTAAGATGAATTTAATAATTAACTATAATAATTACTTTAAATTGGATAATTATTAACAATATTTACTTGTTTTTTACTTTATTTGCTAATAAAATGATAATATTGACATGCATATTCGTGCATATATTGATCAATTTTCACTTGCATATATGCGCATATTTCAACTAAATTTTGTGCATATTTGTCCGGATCCTAGTAATAACATTAAAACATATTTTGTTTGCTCAAAATTTATTACAAACTAAATTATAAATAACCTATCCAACATTTGAATATTTTTATTTTTAACTTGTATGGTATGTTGATTGTCCTATTGATGTATAATAGGATACAAATATAAAAGTAATTTTAGTGCTCTATGAGCAGTGATGCTCACGCTCGAGTTCACGCTCGGAAAAAATGAAACGCTCGGTGCTCGTGTTCGACGCCGAGTGCCAAACTCTCGAGCGTTGGTCATCACTGTCTATAAGATAATGAGTTAAGATATTAATTTTTTGTCTTAACATTAGAATCATTACTTCATTCAAATAGTTTATGTAACTGAAAATTATTGCCAGAAAGCAGTTGTGATAATACATAATAAAGTGTTTAACTGCAAAAATACTTCAAAAATAGGGACTAACTTTTATATAATCAAAATGATATACTCTTCAATTGAAAACTCTGACAAAAGTGTTATGCGGTGTTATGTAAACTATGTATTTGAATGCTTTGCATTATTTGCATTTTTGATAAATTGAAACAAGTGTCAAATCTTTTGATAAACAGATATAATGCATTCATACAAATATCTAATCTTCGTTTAACGTAACTCATTGCTAAACTTGTTGAGCAAACTGATCACTGAATTGCGAAGAGACTATTATTAGTAGATTAATAAGACTTATTTTGTATCTCATTCAATTTTTGATTCAAAAAATGAACACTGCTATTTTTTAAAATGAAACAAAGTTGTTTTGCCAAATAATTATCCACTTTAAGTATAGTTTGAGGCAAATTATTTTATTAGAAGATACAGTAAATATTTAGCAAACGAATAATTGACGAATAATTGACGACTAAAGATCTTGAGCTTTGATGCTTTGAAGTCATTTTATTTTAAGTCTCTTCATGACTAATACTCAAACTTGTTAAGAAAAGATAAGATGTGCTTTTATTATCTGTGAGATACTCTCTGCGTGAGATACTCGTTAAATATTGAATATCAAATGCATAAAAACAATCTCTTATTTTATTTGTTTCATAACTTAAACAAAATTCTTTAAAAGCATTATAAATTTAATTATTGCATATACGGAAAAAGGATTACATATCAAGTACTTGAGAGATTTATCACAGTTGTAACATTAATTCTGCAAAAATGTGATTAACTCTAGGATTTCTGTCTTCTATAAGTCATACCCTTATAAGTGCCGACTTTTAAGATCCAAAAATTGATATCAATTGGCACAATCCGTTATATTTACTGAGATTTACACTCTAAATTAGTTATGCAATTAATTGTTTAATTGCAATTAAAATTTGGCTTACAGTTTAATATTCATTTAATAGGCACAAAATTAGGTGTGGGGTAAACCAAAAACGCACTATTTTATTTGAAAAGAGGGTATGCAGATAATGTTACATTACTATTCTAACATTAACTTACATATACAGTACACTATTTGTTATATTGCTTGAAAATTTTGATTTATTAATTTATAATTTATAATATTAAATAAAAGGCAAATATGTAATGCAAAAGACTTTAATTAAATTCAAATTTTAAATTTTCAATTAAATATAAACGTATTTATAAAAAAAAGTTATTTTCTCAACCAGTGATACCAGGCTCGCTGGCGGGCTGAACCTCACAAAATGGTAATAACTTAAGCCTGAGCCTCGAGCTTGACCTTATTTTGAAGTTATTTAAATAATAAAATTTTATTATTCAAAATCTACATAATAACGACATGAATTTGTCTTTCTGTCCGTGAATGCACGCGTATACTGTCTAATATAGAACCGAACTAATTAAATATTAAGACTCAGTATCACCTAAAAAGTGCTCACTGGGAATTCATTTTCCCGAAAAGTAACCGGTGGCTGAGTTAGAGAAGTAAAGACTACGACACTGATGCTTTTCAATGGGAAAATTGAGAGAAACTTTTTCAGTAACTAAAGTATGCACATCTATGCAAGTCGTGTATCTTAAATATAAACATTAATATAAGCCTCACCTCAATCAATAGAACAAATAATAAATCAATAATAAAACAATTAAAATTAATTATTAGAGTAGGGATTTAATAAGTATTTTTCCTTAATAGCTTGTTTAAATATAAGTAGAGAATAAGTTTTTCGGAGAATGAAAGAGTTAAAAATCGGAGGGTTTATTCGAATGTAAGTAAACTCCAATTGATTTTACAAAAATTGGGCGGTCATATTCGGATAATTATGAAAATTATTAATAGCTAAAATAATAAAATTAGCAGCCAAAATATCTTTAATATCTTCGTTAAAATACAACAACATTTGCATTTTAGCGTTTCTTCACTCATTCGCATTCGTTTCTGGTCTTGAATATCCCTTAATTTACTGAAAAAGGTTCGGCATTAATACTTCCACACGTCATACACTAAGGTTTCTGTAATTTTCGAGCAAATTCGGATTAAGAGAACATAAATCCGAAGATATTTTTCTAAATCGGCATATTCGGATTATTCGGGGTATCCCATGGCAACCCCGAAAACTTACTCTCTAAATATAACTTAATGCAATATTTATGGATTGAAATATCTGAGCATAGATTCAGAACACATTAATGCTTGAATAGAATATTTTGAAAATCTATTACTTTTCTTCGTTACAGGTATTATCATATTTATAAAAAACAAATGAAAATATTTTAAAGTTTTCTTACATATGAAGTTTTTAGGCTCATAGGCTCAGTATGTGTGAGCCTGACCTAAAACATGAGCATGAACCTGACTAAAATACTGAGGATTGAGTCGAGCTTCTAGCCTGAAAAAGCTCCAAGCCTCGAGCTGAGGAACACTATTCTGAACTCTTATATCTGTCTTCTACAATATTTAATATATGGAGACATGTCAGGTGTTTAGCGAACGTAAAGTTTATGAATATACTGTAGGTATAGGAAATGTGTGTGAATTCGTATTCAGAGAGATATAATGGCTGAAAATTAGTCATTATGCTTAATAAATGGATGATTTATTTTCTTAAATTATAAATTTTACAAACATCAAAATTAAATAGTATTCAAGCTATTATGCAATTAATATAAATATAGCTTTTAGGTATTTACTAATATTGTTTGAGAATAAAGCTAATATTTATTTGCTCTGACTAAGCATTTCAAACCACCGATTTCTAACTAAGGATAGCTGCGAGGCCCGAAAGGCAGAGCTTTCATTTATTGTAACCTAAACAGACACTAACCCGAATTTATAAATGTGTTTGCAAAATAAATATGGGTTTGCATTCAAGTGTTTATTAAAATAAAAATTATAAACATTGTAGTTTTGAAATAATTAAATCAGAGATTTTCATAAAAAATAAATGGCAAGTGAGCATTAAAATAGGGAATCGTTGATCTGAAAATCGGTGGTTTGAAAATCGGTGGTCTGAACTGCAGCCCTCGAGATTAAACTCGCGAATTGCATATGAAAACATCTATATTATTAAATTAAAAACCAAACTTTTATTTGCGATAATTGCGAGAATTATTAATGTTTAATCTATTAGTACTAAAATAACGTTTGTAAGAGGGCATTAGTTTTATTCGACTTTACTGCCTAAATGCAAATATGATGCAAAATTCAATTGAAGCCAACGATTGTGGTATGCGCTTCAAAAAAATTAACATAAATTTACATAAAGACATGAATTCATTTTATTTATTCCTTAGAGTTAGAGTTAGACTTGCATTTTGGGAAGCAGTAGGTCTTGTAATTAGCAATTTCACTGATTTGAGATTTCATTAATTAGTTTAACGTATGGAAAGAGACGAAAAGGCGATTTTTGTCAATTAGTGAATGTTGACTTGTGTACTACATTCAAATAAATGAAATTTGCAAAAAGGCATTCATTTAGCAGTAGGTTTCAGAAAGCCTTCATAAAAGTGACTGATGTGCTCAAGTCGGGAAAGTAGTAACAAACAGTATTTAGCAGTGTTTGCGACCTTTACTTATAAATATTAGCATCACTTGAGAGATATTCTATTGGTGTAACGAATAGCCGCATCATGTATTAAGTGCGACATTTAAGTGACACTAATCCTAACCACTTCGACTCTTTTAAGTAATAATGTTCTCAATCAGTAGTAAAATACAGACTTATACAGCTTTCTGTACACATTCATACTGAAAATCTTAACTCAAGCGTCAATAGTGTACTACTTTGAAAATTGTATTGCAATATGTGATATCAGTTATTGACCACTCATTCTATCGCCTTAAGTGAAATGGACAGAAGCAGATTAGATAAAAAAGTCAATTGAATGGTTATAACTCTATTATTATGAGAAAAGTCTAACAATTGTCAACAATATTGAATAGTTAATCCAATGCTAAACTCAACTCAGGAGAGAATAGTCTCTAACGCAATATTTCTTGTATTTATCACTAATATTGAGCAAACAGTTGCCATAAACAATTTCGATTTGAGTCATGTTTTCTCATTATTTTGATAAAACTGTTTGTTGTGTTTTTCAAAGAGAAATTGGATGCAAATGTTTTGTGCAATCATTTTACAAGTTAATCATTTTTAGATTTTCCTTAATACTCAATACTGGAGTGGATGTGAATCACTTTTTAATAACATTATCATTCAAAGGTGTTTTTCCGATTCGTTTTAAGAGCGGATAAAAAATCCATAAATCCTAGTGTTTAATCACGAATACCATTAACCTGAATGTGTGTTAGGAATTCTAATTGAAAATGACTATTAATCAAATTGAAATATCATCCCTATCGCCGAACAGCAATAATGACTCTACTATAGCAAGTC
>JAQGCH010000348.1:0-25447 GCA_034699485.1 Nanhermannia elegantula | reverse complement strand
CATTTTATTTAGTAGTATAAATGCTATAAAAGGTGTCTCTTTTATGCACTCGATATACGCGTATATATGTTTGTGGGCAAGAAAAACAAGAGCTGTCGTCCTTCGGACAATTCCTTGAAGTCCTTATGTTTCACCTGCGAATCATACGTTTGATTCAAAATAGCCAATAGTTTTCATATGATATCAAATCCAAAATATAGTTACAGTTCATTCTCCTATTTATCTTTCAATGAGATACTGTTAACACTGCTCTACAAAAAGACTGTTAAAAAGTGATTCAATACAATGGATGGTCAAAACTTAATCTTCATGAAAATTAAAGCTGAACCAGATTTTGATTCAAAAATAAATGGGTGAGACCACTACTTAAGCTATTTTTTATTTAAAATTAATATTGGACTGAAATTTGATGCATTTTTCTAATCTGAACATTAGTTCATATTTGTCTATTCACTCAAATTAATCCTTTGCTGTTTTGAAACTTAATGCAAATAAATTCATGAAAACTGCAAATTTCTATAAATTATATTTAAAATAAGCAAAACTGCAATACATGTTGTTTTCGTTTAAATTCCGGTTTGACTACAATTTTCTTTTATTATTATTGATTATAAGAAACCATTTGTCAAAAGCAATTGATTTAATTACTAAATCAATAGAATTATTAGATTATTTTGTCATAATTTAAATAATACTTAAAGTTGTTGTCTCTGATTGAGTTCTATGAAGTTTATTATTGTTAAAGATAGTTATGAGTAAAAATTGAAGACTTGCCGAACATTCGTCTAATTAATGATAGGTTTTCTCACAGCTAACAAATAAAGGGTCATATAAAGGGTCATCAGCTTTATATATAAGGCAAAAATGCTTCGAGTTATTGAACAGCTCTATGGCTGAAACTGTCGGCATTTTTCGTGAGTATATGCTTTGAAAATTAAATGACCAATAAATTAAACGCTGGCATAGAGTTAGAGCGAAGATATGCCATAAAGAACCGAACACGCAATTTCAACTTAGAAGGGAATCAAGCATTCAGTGGTGAGAAGAGCTTCAATTTTAGTGAGCGCTGAGTCCCATATTTTTGGCACATTTAAAATTGTAATGAAAGCACAGCTCTTCTCCAATTTGTTGCATTAGTTTTGTTCAGTTCCTCATCATATATAATGAATTCTTATCTGAGTATTGAACCAGAATATAGTTTATGAACTTTTAGTTGTGAAATGAAATTACATTTTTGGAGTTAAAAAATGTTGAACTATTTTTTATGCAACTTAAACACCACTGTTGAAAGCGTTTCATAATGTTTATGAAGCGTACAGTTAAAAAAAATAGCAGTAATGATCATTTTTCTACTCCTTTCATTACTAGCGCTAAAAAGTGCTAAAAAGAAACCATAACTTTGATACCATACGCGAGTTATGAGGTTTTTTGCAGATGATAGTCAGGGAAATTTGAAAAGCCTTAGATTTGTATAAGTCAGCGGGTGTTCAATTGCCTGCCATTGCTGTCCATTTCGTTTATATGTGCACTAAATCTACGCTATGATTACGTCTATCCTTCAATAGAAATTCATAACAACTAATATTATAATAATATTGATGTAAAAAAAATTAAATAGAAGGTGAGGTTATTTTTTGCTCATGACTCGAAAATTAGTTCATTCAAATTTAAGAAGCATTTAAGATGAAATATTTGATGATTCCCATTACGAATACTTGAAGCCAAACCCTTTAATATTGTAATAAACATTAGAATCGTTTGAAATCCGCTCGTATACCAGTTCGCTCAGTCCCAGTATCGTAACTGTTATCACTTCTAATAAATCATTGTGACTATTATTGTAACAATTATTATAACTAACATGTAGTGTCTTGTCATAGAAAACCTTTCAAATCTTTTCACTTCTTTCATTATAAGGGTATATAAGAGTTTCTGATCTTTTTATTTTTCATTGAAATTACTTCTCCTATGGATCCAATGGTTTTACACTATTTATGGCTAGCATTGAACGCATTGAATGATAAAATATTACACTAAATATTTTTACAAAAATATCATTATTATATTGAAAAGAATTTAAAGTATTAAACATGTATTCGAAGAATTAGTTGCAATGATTTCTGATGATTATAGCATTTGATATAAAACTAATAAACTTAATGAAATGAGAGCATAATTTAGTGATTCATTAACTGTAATTTGTTTGAGGACTTCATTCAAATGAAAAGCATTGCATAAAATTATGGAAACTAATGCTTCCATAGTTTATATTAGATTTAAAAGATAAGTGAAGAGAGTTACGGATCTCATTGTTAGCTTTGCCTAAAACAGAGCAAACACTGATTTGGTTTAATAGAATAAGGCATACAATCGTGAGAGTAACAGTGCAAACACTACTGTTCAACAGTTGCAGTAATGCAGTCATGTTTGCCTCCCATTGCATTTGCTAATTGATAGGCTGTGTCAAAAGGCAATAGACAAACAAGATTTGACACTTGCTTGCATTGGTTTCATACCTCCCAGTCTTCTCAGTCATGATTCCATTATCTTTTCCATAGTCTATTCATATAGAATGCATAAAAAGTAAGTAGAGAGCAGACAACCAATGCTTTACTTCATGCCGAAGGGATATAGCGATTGTTCCCAAAACCCATTACGGAAGTCAATGCGATCTGTGTTGATGTTAATGGAATTGAATAATATTATAGTCATCCCGTTATGCAATAAAAGGCAACGACTGCTCCGGATATCAGGCTTGAAATGGCTTTAGTTATTCCTATTTTTTGTATTCAGTTCTTCTGTGTGTTGGCTGTTCTCAATACTCACTTAAGATTATACTTTTCGGCGATAAATAAAACTGAAGAATGTATTAAAACAAACGTATGTCGAGTAATACCTGTAGCTTATGTTCATTCTGTAATATTTTCTGTTGGCTTCTTATGGTTTAGTAGTCATTATACAGTAGTTTAGCTGTTATTATAGCCATAACAAGATGCGAATATTTTAGAAATTACTTTCTTATGATGTAATACTAGTTAAGAGTCACTATAAAGTTAGTCAGTCCTTACATTGGACGAAATCTTCTTTTGTTCGAGGATTAAAAAACTGCGAAACGAAAATACAGTATTAGTTTGAGTATACCGTAAAAAATCCTATGCTTGTAATCCTATCCGATCAGTGAGAATATAAGCCGGACTTACGGCCCATACATGCATAGCACATAAGTTGAATGTCATACAGTTTGCAGCAGTATATTTACAGAACCGGTGCTCAAGAGTTGTGTTTCGTAGTGATAGCATAACTTTATAGTCTATGTGTGATGTTATGTTATCATACGGTATGTGTGACTGAGAGAGTGAGACTATGTATGTGCGGCTTTTACTATATTGAGTCTTTTGCCTCATTAACACTAAACACTAATACGCTTAAGTCTTCTCAAAAGTATATTAAAGAGTTAATTCATGACGTCAACTATAGCGACGCATCAGATGCACCACAACTCCAAACTCAGATCAGTTCAGTGTTTTCCACCTTCAGAGGAATGTGACATCAGATGCTTTACTAAACTTTAAGAAAATTCTCATATTTTAGAGTGTGATTCAATATATTTTCAAATGACAAAACTCATGGATTCAATTTTGATGTTGCGAGTACTGTACCCGACCTCATGCTGGGTAAGTAACATGTCTGAGTCTTCAATATGGCATATTCTGGTATGGCTTCGTGTTTGCACCTTTCAGATCCACATGTCTTTTGTAAAATTTCACCGAAGCCGCACTCTGTAATCGGAAGCCTCTCTTTTCATTGTAAACTTACCTTTTTTTGTTTGTCTATGCAGTGCTATACTCTATATGTATGTATGTGACAAATGCCGACATTAGGCATTTCCACTTTTAGGGTCACATCAGCACCGCATCCAAATTAGAGGAGTTGGTCATCCTCTATATGTTGCTACTGTCGTAGGCTTTCAGGCGACAACAATTTGAAGCAATTATTCAATACAGTGAAGCACTCAAAACTATTTGCTGACAACTTTCCAACTAATATGTGTTAAATAGCACTAATTTCATGATATTTTGTGGATTATTCCTATAAATTGCTTCGATTTTTATTCACTGGTTTTGGTTGTTCTGAATATTAAAATAATAACAATAACTAAAAGATGCCTTCAATTGTATTTTTCAATATTTGGCAAATGTCTTGACTCTGAGTCAAAGTCTTGTGAATAAGACTTTTTGAAAGCAATTGTAATAAAAATAAATGCTTTTACTGTTTTAAATTTAATTCAACCACAAGAATGTGTTTCAAATTTATTTATTTTCAAGAGTTACAAAAGTTCGCATTAATTGACGAAATTGACAGTTGTTTTCCTTTAAATATCGAAATTCTATTACGAAAGACTTGTAATTTATGAAGTTCTGACACAACCGAATGGCATCATATTTTTTTGTCATTTCATACATTAACTCCAATCCTAAGACGTCGTCTCTGTTGCACAATTGACGGCGTGGGCATCACAGGCATAACAAATCATGCCCTTTAACCATTGAGGGCTTCTCTAAGTTATATTCATTTTCTCAAAGACCGGTTTTTTCTTTCTTTATTCCTTTTTCTTTTTAAATGTATGTCTTTTTTATAGCGGAATGTATTGCATGTGCATTACAGACAAGTCGTCGTAAACATACAGGTACTGCACAACACAGGCGTTCGTTTTTGCAGCGATAAAAATTTAGCTCAAAGTATGAATGTGTATAAGATATGTCATATTGGAAAATGTAGTTATTGTGAACATAAACTATTTAGAGAGATGTTCAATGCCACCCATGTTATGCTTTTCTATGCAAGCAATCATTTCTCGATATGAATCTCTATCTCACAAACACACACACACTCGCTCTCTCGCACACACACACATACAAACCATGACTGACTCTCACTCATTGTTTTGTCTGTGCTTTCCTCCTAAGTTTTGAAGTTTTGCATATGATTTTCCTTCAAATGAAATCGTAATATGCAATGCATCATAAGGTCGCTAACATGTCCATCGCTTTGTTATTCACCGCAATAAAAATTTAGCTTTAAGGTGAACCCCACTGAGCACTTGCAAATCTCTATCTTTTATTCTACAGACACTCAAAGAATTTTTTACTGTTTACTCCCTGTTCGATGAATCTCTTCATTGGCTTTCTTTATTAATTTCAATGAAAATTATATTCAACTAAAAAGCCATTTATTTGACTCCTAAATGATTAAAAATGAGCTGCTTTTCAATATTGGTTGTAATAAAATTGTTGTACAATTGAATTGGAAATCTGTTATTTAATAAATAAAATTGTCAGTTACATACATGATTAGACATAATTACTAGAAATTTGAACAATTAATAAAAGCTGTTCACATAATTTATTTACCTCAAGACAACTCCAATCTTGCATTAGAGTTAAGAGTTAAAGGAATTTTATGGCATTTTTATTACAAGCCGTACGTGCCTTAAATTGCAAATTACTCTATTCATGTCTGTCTTTTATAAAATGAATGACCAATTTTTCTTTTCATGTGAAATATATTTTCTAAGATAGCTTGTAATTACTTAGTCATCATTTGGCGTTATATTAATCAAAAACAATCAATTCTCGATTTGCAGTACATTTTGAAATAACATAGAGTTGAAAAATACTGCATAGTATTTGACTTAAACTAATTGCATCTCGCATTTCACATCACATCACATTAGAATCGAGTTATGAATTTAATGAATATTTTGTCGGTTCTTAATGGTGGTGATGCACAAAATTTTTAGTGTTTAGTACTTTAAATTCAGAATTTCTCGTTCAAAGAGAAAGTTTAAAAGTTGACGTGCAATGCAATGCAATGCATGCTTTATCGATATGTGCAGAGTATTGCCTTAACTGTACGGACTAGTCAGCCGAGTGTCCTGCTGTGAAGTCCGGGGGCGAGGGCCGAATAACTCGCTTGCGAGGACCGTCACGATAACATCGGTCGGCGTCTAGTTAGGAACGAACCAAAACTGCATGCGGTGACTTCGATGATGCGAGAAAACCACCAAATGCCAAATGCTTGCTATACCAGCAACACATCCTATCATGACATTTAGCATTTCAGTCAGTCTTACAGACCAGATATCATGAGAACAGTCGAATAAGTTCTTATTTTCAAGTGCTTGCAAACAAACTATTGCAAAGCGGTTGCAAACTATTTCTGGAATCGATTCATATTTCAACTTTACTGCAGTTTCATCTGCTTCTAAATACCAACACTGGTCTCCATTTCATTTAATTAACTTATGATTGCGTAAGTAATTGTACTTTTATTAATCATTAATTTCTGTATTTGGCCTTTCATGTCAAGACATCCGCTCAATATAGTGTTTTCTTATCACAAGATTCTTACTTTTAATTTCTTTATTTTGAATCTATATATGAGTTCACTTTGTTTATACGGATAGCAAGAATTTTTATTCCAACCAACCTTTTGCCCAAAATGTTGCTATAAAGGGAGGAATTGCGCAAAAGCATTGATAATTATATTTTAAGATCAATATTGCAGTTGCAATACTATGTTTTCTGTAGGAAAGACTTTGGTCATCGTATACCACGCCTTGTCTTTTGCAGTGCATTATATTTTTTTGGCCAAAAATACATTTTAATTCTGCATTTATTGGGCACTAAGTTATGACCAATATTTGCCATACAATGACTCTTTATATTTATACAGAAGACAAAATTATCGATATTTTATATTTTAATAACAATAATGCCTATTATATGTCTCTTCCTCATGCAAATCATGTAAACCTATGTGCTTAAAAATTTAGACAGCGTTTCACGTTTATTCTAATACCTTCTAATTATTAGAAGGTATTAACAAGTCTATGTTCCTGACCTCGGTAACAACCCGCACAGACACGTCATAATGGGCATTTCATTAATTAATAAATAAGTTATAAATTATATTTATATATTGAAATACGACTCTTGTAATGAGATATATACTATAATTATTATAGTCAGGGTTCACCAATGGGGATGTAGAGGGGGTGTACACCCCCCTGGAAAGTTGAAAAACTGGACCCCCATGATTTTTCCTAAAATTTTACCGTTTTTGAACTTATTGTAGATTTTTTTTTTTTTGAAAGACAAGATATATCTTTTTAACGCAAAATATTATATTCAATAAAATAAATATACATTTAATTTAGAAATTTTGGCGCGAAAACGTATCTTTCAAAAAATTTCCTTAGACAAACGCTGTTTTCCCGCTATCATGTTTTTTTGGGGAAAAATCAATTTAAAAAATGGCCGCAAATTTTTAAAAAATAATTTTGATGGCAAAATCGATTTTGTGAAAAAATTGTCTTATAAAACCGATGAGTTTTATCCCCCCCCCCCCCCCTAGAATTTCAAAATTTTTCATACTTACACTTCCTGACGCGAAGGGGGTTGGCAAACCCTGATTATAATATAATACTTGTCTACATCTGTAATTTTAGGTTATTATTTATGGTGATTTACAGCTATGAATATCATAGTTTCAGATTCCACTTTGAATCCAATAGATTTGTTCTTATCTATTAGGTATTCGAGTTAACCTCAAACGGTGTCTAAATCTGTATGAGTATAGGTTTTACAGATTGAGTACTAAATAATGAAATCTAATTGCTATTACATTTCTCTGCAACATTTTTGTGTCCCCTCCTGTATGAATACATTCCTGTCATTTAATACATTATCGGTTCGAATATACTTTGATTGATAACAATGCATAAAAAATGTTTAAATTTAAAATTTGATCCTTACTAATAAATAATTTATTCGTTTTAAAAAATATTTGTTTGGATACAAATCTTATACCTGGAATCACTACAATTCCTTTATATATTTTGCTCATTGTGTTGCACTTCATTCCTGAGGCTTTTGTAAAGTTCTGATAATAAATGCAAAGTTTTTGCGCTGATAGTTGAGAGAGAGATATGGTAGAGATGAGGATAAGAAGTGAAAAGTTGACATGTGATGCTTGATGTTATTGCATATCGATAAAAGACATCTCCACTGCATTTATCATGACATCATCTGTTTGACTAAAACATAATACCTGTACAAGTATTTCATATTCAGATTAGTTGCACAGATAAATCATAAAATGCATCTATTTTTGCAACAATGCTTCAAATTTTCTAACTTTTAGAGTTCATTTTTTCTAATGTATTACAAATACAGTGCTCTGCATTTAATCTCATGCAAAACCCCATATTGTGATATTCCTGTATTTTTTGCTTTAAGCCCATGATTATAGGGATTTAAGAGATATGACACGAATCCCACATCTTTTAAAAACTATAATTACATATTTTTCTCCACCTTTTCAGCATATTTATGATTTTACTTTTCTTGTGTTGGCTCTCATGTCCACAATAATAAGCGAAATGTGTGAATATTTTTGTATTCATAATATTGTCATTATTCTGACCACATTGAACTCGTAGGCGGAGTGACAATGAATGGTATAACTACCGAAAATAATAATAACAATACTATTCAATGCTTAGGCTTATATTTTGCACAGAATGTGATACATGAAGTATTTATGAATTTTATCAATAGATTTACTAATAATATACTATTGATATAATGCTGTACGACACTGAACACGACTGTACACTGTATGCGAATGCAATTGGTTTCTCATATAAATCAAAGTTACTCAAAGTTATAATCAATTAATTAATGATTTAAAATATAAAACAGTAATAATAATCAAAATAATGAGTCATTAGAATATCTTAATCTTAATAAAAAGCTTTGATCTCAAGTTATTTGGTTTTGAGTGAAGTTAGACTTATATTAATAATTCATTAAACAGTTATAACTCATACTGGTATTGACAGTGACAGACAGTATGAGTGATGAATTCAAGGCAGTGCTGTTGTGCATTCTGTATATTATTAGATATTCATCGTGTGTCACCGCAATAGTTGGTTCATTGCAATTGCAATGAGAATATTTTTTAAGTGCACCACTTGACGGACTATTGCTAAAAGCAAGTGCACAAGTAGGCACTCAGTCCTTCACAGCAGAGTTTTACTCAATAGTTCTCTCACTCTTATGCTGCTCTTCCAGAATGTTTTATTGCTGACCACAAAATAAAAAGCTAAGTTTGATGTTTTCCTACATTACAGTATTGGTAGTGCTGTAGAGGCCCACAGATGTGCAATCAAATCAACCTCATAAAAGATCAATAATAATGCAGTCTCTAGTTTCTGATACTTTTGCGTTATAATGATAGCAGATATGCCCCGAGTATGAGCTCTGAAGCACTTCTAGTATTGTGCGTTTAATGTTGCTCTGAAAAAGTAGTAAATTACTCATTTACCATATCATTCCTACATTTTATTCTCAAGCTTGTCATTCACCCCGAAATAAATTTCATACACTCACCCGTTTTTTGTCTTATATCTAGAAGTTATTGTTTTTTTTATTACTACTTAGATATCAGAGATTTAGCTTCTTTTGTGCTAATAGTTGATAATATTTTACATTAATTTAAGTCTTAGGAGATGTTAGTGTTAGCATTGGTAGCATTTATTTTTATTTTTTTGATACCTGTAGGTGAGGCCTTTCAGATGTTCCACCGAAGAAAACACTCAGAAAATTTTTCAGTATTAAAATTTTGTTTGTTATGTTTCTTTTGCTATTCATTGCATCGATCGATTCCGCCCTCACTTACAATTATTAAGCGATGAAAGCGCGCAATTATAATGGACTACTTTAAAAGCGTTGCATTTGATTTTCTTGAAATAACATGAACCCCATGATACTGAATGCATGTTTGTTTACTTTGGTGCAAAGCCATGCCTTTGGTTAACGCTTAAATAATATACTTTTTTCAGTTATTTTGTATGACTCGAATTGAGTAGACTTGGCGTCCCCTTTAAGCCCCCCTAACAGTTCTCCTATCATAGAGATTGAGACAGAATCATAAAAATAGTTGATTTTATAAAAATAAAATTGAATCCTCAATAAAGCCTCAATAAGTAAGAAATGCATCGATTGGTATAGTCTGTCATCACCCTATATATAATTAGATGCACAAACATTTAAATGTATTGCACCTTTTTGGGCATTAAAGCAGATTCAGATAATGTAAGTGTTATCTCTTGAATAGTCCTTTTTTCCCCCAAAAAATAATTTAGTTTTCTCTAAGAAAGCTTGAGGTAGGCGTTGATTTAGAGTGGAATCCAAATATTCTTATTGGATGCCTATAAGGATGAGGTCGGAGCAATCAAAGGCACTATTATATCCGCCTTTCGGCTATCCATCACATTGACTTTATAGTAGGAGTTTAGGTAGTAGTGGCTCTAACAAGGTTAACAAGACATGCTTAGCACACAGTAGGTAAAGAACCTATTGAGTAAGGTATTAAATTGAAGCGGAGCCGTTTTGCGGTAGTTAAGGCTTTATAAAATCATATAAGCTTATAGTTAGGATTAAAAGAAGGACCAAAAAGTAACAATCTCTTCCCCCTTCGCCAACATTAATCTGCTTGAATCAACTGACCGAAAAATTATTTGTGGGTGAGTTTGCAATCAAATGATATTAATTATATTATTTTGTTATGCATTGCGCAGAATACTGCTGCAGCATGTGTTTGCCGTTTTTATTCAAATAAATACATCATTCGTTGCAAAGCGAAGATGGATTATATCATAACAACAAAATAATCAAATCAATGAATACTAATTCGTGCGCTACAGCTATTAAAATCATCCGGTAATGGATATGCTCTATAAGAATTAGTGCTCTTGTTTTACATCCAGAGGATTAAAATTTATTTTTTTTAATTTTTTGTTTCATTTGTTGCATTTATTATTCGCTCTTTTTTCAAAAACTAACTAAAAGGTTATTTTGAAAGCAAGTCTTCTAAGACTTACAAAGTATCCTTACATATGTCTGAGACATATTATATTAATGATAATACTTTAGAATCTCTTCGCCACTAAATGTTTTCGCTGTTGTGCATCATCTGAAAGCCATATTATAGAGAGAAGGCTGAGTTCTTAAAATTGTAATCTCAATCTGTGATCTGCAATATATAATAAAAAGATTTGGCAGATCGGAAAGGGAGACAAGAAAACAAGATATAGCTTACAGTTTCCATATGTATATAACCTATTGAGTTATTGAATATGGTAATCGACTGTGTTGTGAAGTGAACAGCAAAACTATACAATATATTCTGTGCTCAGATTTTTTTCTAGTTTTATATACAGTACAAGCATTAGCTGTACTCATGTATGGGATGTAGAGATGCGTTGTTGGAAATGGTGTTTTTTTGCAAATAAGCGGCCACTTTGTTGCCGAACATAAAGTCTGGAGTCATCTACAGATATACTGCACGAAGTACTTTACTATATTGCTAGTCATAGACTTGCTTTTGCTACCTATTGTTGAAAGTAGTTGTTTGCACAGCTGAGCTTTAGCATACTTTCTGACATAACTGAGGGGTGTTTTATCAGACTCTACCAGGTTTTGACATAGAGTTTAGCTCAGTATAAAAATAGTCAGTTTACATGAAGCTCAATAGTGAAGCTTTAGTTAGACCTATAATCCTAATGGTTCGTCACTTTCATCACTTGTGTGCTTTTGATATAACATTGCGTCAATTGGAACGTCTATTGGTTCGGCTGTTCGGCTACTTTGACTCCTGTTATATCATTTACACAAGTCTTGTCAATCTCGTGTTTGTGCAAACACACACACATCCCCTCAAACAGAGAAAAGTTAGTTTTACGCTTTTATATTAATGAAAGTGAATCTTTCAGTCTATCGACTCATTCTTTTTTTTCTTTGCTCAAAGTCTTAAAATATCAAACCATTGAATGGGGTGATCACTAAATTTGATTGAGAATAGCTGAATCGAGTAATCACTAATCTTTCTCATTAATAATCCATTGATTTGCTTATTTTATTGAAAGTCTAAAAGCTTGTAAAAGTGTTTCACTTTAAGCAATTTGATGTGAAACATGTCAACTGAGCTGTATATTTATATTAAACTCAATCTGAGTAAGTTTTTATGTATACTGTTTATACAGCACAATAGTATTGTGCCATTGAGTAAGGCTAACATCTTGCGAATTTCCCATCTCTTGGTCGCTAAAAGTGCATTATTTCCATTAGAACCTGTTGGAGCAGAAAATAGGGAAGTTGTGATTGCAATTCCATTTCTACATTAGTGTTCGGACTACTGATTCAATCCGATACACAGTATATTTTAGCTGATAAAGCATTTCAAGTACGATATATGAGCGCAAATAGCTTCCAACTACAACTTTCCCTTTTAGTGCTTATCCCTCTTCAATAGATACCAAAAAGAAGAGAATCTAAACATTATTGTGGGGATTGTTAGAAAAATGATTGGTATGAATGCGGTTATCGTATGTAAATTTTTGTGCAAGAGTTAAACAAATATTTGACAAGAATTAATAAAAGAGAGCACTCGGTGCCAATGGCAAAGAGCCACATACTGAGAATAATATTAAATATTGTCAATAAAAGCAGTGCTACTGTGACTCGAAAATTGGGGCAAAAAGTTTGGATATAAAAGTTGGTCACAGTTTGCAATACGATCGGCTCAAATTGCGACAGTTATCAAATAAAAAAGCTTTCTGTGTTCAACTTGAATACAATAGTCTTTTTGAGCGTAATGGGACTGCAGACTACACTACACGTAACTAAAAACTTCTTCTTTCAACAATGATGTGTTCAAACGTAACATTTTACAGGTGTGGTCGCAGGGCTTTCGTGTTTAGCAATAGTCGTGTTATTCATTGTGTCACAGTTTGTATATATTAGAAGAGCAAATGGTTGAGCAGAGTATGCAATGTTTAATCTGAGGTCCATCACAAGGTTGAGGTCTTGGGGCCTCTCCTCTAAGTTAACCTTTAAAAACATAACGAAGTGTCTCTCTTATCATGAAATAACATGTGTCTCTTGCAATAACTGCTGAAGAATCAGTGGTTCGATCAACAAAGAGCGGCATCTCGTCTAAGATCAACATGTCATCGCCGAACAAATTTGATGAGCCCATAACTCACTTTGTTTTTCTATCTAACTTTTGGTTACTCTTCGTAATTCATAAATAAGTAGATCATAAATGAAATGCACACTTCAACTTATCAGTTCTTTGTGTCGGTGAATTTTATTTCCCTTTTGATCTTTTTTTGTGCTTAATGTCTAATAGTATGCCTCATTTGAGGTGCGCTCTCATCTTTGAAGGATTAAACAAATACCAGTTTAGTTTTTAATATAATATTTTACTCGTCTTAAAGCAACAGCCATCTGATGACCTGACATGATATCTATGATATTTTTAGTTAAAAAAAGATTTCATATCAGTTCTGATCCTTTCTGCTACTCATCTCATCTCATGCAGAGTGATGTCCTTTACTTTAGATATTTTCCATAACCTGGTCATCTGTGCCTCAGGGCATATGAGATACAATGGAATCTTGCAGTGCAAAAGTTTTAAGGATAAATACCTATCCTGTAGCAGTCCTGCGACTACTATTCAAAAGTGTTTGGACAAAGCCTTTCTTCACAGAAAAAGCGGTGGCGAAACCTGAAATTCAGCGAAACTTTCACATTCGCCTCATCGCACGCGTCACTTTAGATCCTTGTTTGCATATCCTTTGCCATCATTTGAGAACATTTAGCTCTATCTGCTATATTGGGCTACTTTTTGCATATAATATAATATACCTGTAGTTCAACAATACCGAAACGTCAGACTAATAACCGAACCGCGTATTTCCTAAGTGTAGTGAATCTCCCCATTCAATCAATTGTTGTGCACTTATGCGGAATCATTATTTTAAAGTGACTAAAATTACAGTTAAGAGAATGGCAACCGATTTAACTAAACGCTAGTGCTCTGTATTGCTATTCTTCCTATTTCTTATTATCAGTACTTAATTGTATTTTGTATTTCTAGCTCTTGTAGGCTTCAAATGGGTGTATTTTTAATGAAGGCTTTGCTGTTGAACTCATCTATCAATTTAATGAAATAAATTTGAAATTAAAATTTTGTCAAATAATGGACGAGCGCTCAGTTGGAGATCTAAATAACAAAACTTACAATAAGTGATTGTTATTTTTTAGTCAGAGCTGTGCTTAAAATCTTTGTGCATTAAAGGTTTGCTCTAAAGCTTGGCTTTAAAAGATTTTTTATTAAGTGAATAAAATTTTATAAATCATTAAATATATTTGATTTAAGAGGCCTTCAAAATAGTTATAGTGTAATGGTCTGGCATTTATGAATTTATTGATTAATGACTGTGTCGCGCACGAAAAGAATATTTAGTATTTGCTTTAAAGTCACTTTTCTCATGCATTAAGTTAACACAGAATCCCATTTGTATTCTAGAGCTATACTGTATGCCAATCAGTTCATTGCAGAACCAGTCCATGCAAATCAAAAAGCCCTGGTTTTTGCTCTTCTCCCTATTGCCCATTAAATACTAATAGTCAAGGTATGCATAAATTTGATGGACAGTTGCTATAAACAGGTGAGCCATTGGTATGTCTCTGAGGAATTAGAAACATAATAGAGAGCTTTTAGTGTGGGAAGAGAGACATTTGAAGCTGTAAACAATGCTGTTTGCAGTTTTGTGGTTACAATGAACAGCAATGAACAGTAAGTCTAAGTGAATCCCCATTTGTTGAAATTTACTCTCTATAAGGTTTTGCTAACTAAAGGCAAAGCCTAAACTTGTACTGAACACCCGTTTTGTACTTACAATAGTTTCATTAGAAACGGACTCTAACACATCGGTTCAGTATATCTAAACATTTAACAATTGGAGTTCACTTCCTTTTCCAATTTTGAGTTTGTAAATCATAAGTGCGTTCGTGTGTCTCATTGTCTTTGAGTCTCCTCTTTATGATATTAATACATATTTAAAAGCCAAAAATGAATTTATGCGTCACTAACAGAAGGTAAGCTTATTTAGAGCTTTAATATAAGTAAAATATTAACACAATATTAGTAAATGTTTAAAAAATGTATTTTACTTAAAAACGAACTCAACCATTGATCGCTACCTCTGTAAACCTGAAACATAAGTCGATTGTGTTTTCAATTTTACATAATCCTCACGTCAGTGCAATGATCTAATTGACCTCATAATAACTGATCATAACTGACGACCTGTGAATGAATGATAAGAGTAAGACTCGATCATCAAGCTCTCCAAGCTTTCAACTTTGAAATCCAATTGCGAAAACATCAATATTACTCTTATTATTTGCTCCCTTTCCATCATTTAATACTCTATCCCTCTTATCACTATATTGCATGGTTTGCTCTCATATATGGTCTATATATTGATATCAGTATATAGATGTACTGTATACTGTATTAGTTTATTAAGTACTTATACTGTATTGCGCTGTACTCTACAATGCAATACATCATATCTATTACTATTCATCTTTTGTGCAGAAACTCAATTTTCCTTTTGATCACAATTTATTATTAGCGTAAGGTTTGGTCCGTAAACCAATTCTAATGTAATATTCATTTAGAGAGAATGCAAGAAAGTGGTCTTTAAGGAGTGAAGTTGTTTTTTATAATATAAGCGATAAATAGTTAGCATTCAAATTGATTAAGACAGGGATATATAGCTTGAGTTTAAAAGCAAATAACACATCGCTTGTAAAGCAATATCAAAAGGCAATATATAACACATATATTGTGAACATGGAGTTATTTTTTAGAATCATTGAGCAGGCATTTTGTTGTGTGTTTTTATGCACATGCGGTTGACATTCTTAAATCAGCGAATCATTGGCTTTTGCGAAAGCAATGCCTGCCCGGCAATAGGTTGCCCGAAACGCTACTCTTTAACATAACGGCGGCAAATATTGCTGCTGGAAATGGTTGTGCGCTGATGCAGACGTTGGGAGTGGGCAATGGGTGGGGAATTTGCCTCTCGGTTTATGTGTGCCTCATATGATGCCAAATGTATTGACTCAGTGAGAGAATTGAGAACTGAGAGCTTCTTTACAATAATAAGCCAAAAACTAGAATCTTTGCTAAATTTTTGCAAATTGTACTTTTGAGTATCAGTTATTACTTAATTCACTAGTGATATCAAATCTGCCACTGCTCTGCTCTGTTCGGCTCCATCATTGTTATGGGTTGGGCGTAATCATCAATATTGGATGTGTAGGTGAACTGAGTTCAGATGACCCCAACACTTATTGTTGCTGCTTTACCTCAAATGTAATAAAGCATTTACTAAACGTATTTCTTTTCTTCACTGCATTACATTAATAAATCTTAATAATAAACTTACCTGTAATTCAATAGTTTATAGATAACAAATTTCTATACGTTTATAACATATAATAATAATGAATATAATCTGATTGACAGCTGCAATATATCCGCAACGGAACGATTCGGCTGTTACACGGATTCCTATCATCAAAACATAGCACATCATCACTATTATCCGACAGCAGAGCACTCAGTATCCGAAGAGGAACACATAGTGCCCCATCGCATTGGTAGTCCGGGGATAAGTTCCACTCCAACGGGAGGCAATTCAACAACATCGCTGAGTGGGTGCAATACACCATCGCCTTCATCTCCACCATTGTCAGTCAGAAATATATCCTCATCAGGAGCTACAACACTGGCTTTTCAGCCAACGTCCGCGTCTTGCAATCCATTCGCTTCTGGAGGCTGTCATCAGAGTGTTGGTGGCGGTCATCACGCGATGGCATATCTCAAGTCGAGTCCGTATGCGATGAATGGAATAGCAGGCATCACATCGCCCGGTGCTGTCGATCTCTTGCATCCGAGTGTTGGATATCCTGGTGAGTACCACTGGTTTATATACTTTGCAGCACAAGAGATTCGATTCGATTCTCTCTTTTAAGAGTTTGACAAAAACCAGATTTGGTTTGTCATTAAATAAATGGCAGCGTAAAGTCGGCTTAAAGTGTTAGACTCAACAAATCTGGTTAAAAAGAAAAGCATGCGAAAGATGCAACAGTAGCAGTGAATCCGACATAGAGACTAACACGGTATGATCTCCAATAAGCGGCTTATATCCTGTACTAAACACATCCATGGATGGGGGCATTTACTCTTTTTTAAGTATCTTAATATATATTATATATAACTTTTATATACAATATGTCTTTTGCCACTAGAAGTCTTAAAAAGCATTAGCAATCGCACACTTTAAGATCCCTTTTCATTTTTGGTTAAGACAGCTTAGTATTAACGGTTCTTTAGTTGAGGCTGAGGTGACCGAATCAAGAAAATATGGGAACCTTATGAGTGATTGCCATCATAGCCATCGTTGTTATATTAATACATTCTCCTTACCTAAAGCCGATTAACTGCAAGGTCTGGCATATTATAATAATCTAATAGCAAGCATAAAGAGATTGTATGGAATTAGTTGCCTAAACACAATATTTGAATTAAACTTGTTAAGGGGGTCGCAATTTGTGTAATATTCCAATTGTGCCCCATATCTATTTTGCTTTTTTCATACCAAAGTATATTAGAAAAGCTTCTTAAATACCAAATCCGATCAAAAGTATCTTATATCTCAATTGTAATAAACTGAGTCACTTGAATAGCAAAGCCCTTTAAGTGCTACCCAATTGGCCAAATTGTTGCGACTTTTCAGAAACTGTATTTAAGTACACATCACTTTCATGTTTGATTCAATTGGTTTCAATTTGTTAGTGAGTGAACGTGTCTATCAGTTTATATATGACTCAAATTTAGTTAGTTTTATGAAATTGATTGAGTCAATGTTCACATGTTTGCATTTTTGGCTGTTGTAGAATAGATTGTCAATTCTATGTACTGTGCTGTACTGTACTGTATAATAAATTGTGGTCAAAGAAGTGTTATATTACTTCACCAAAAGTATGCCCTACTGTTAGGACATGTATATGCAAATATAGTTAGTAAATGTAATAGTGTCTCATTTTCAATGTGCCACTGAATAAAGTACTGTACTGTATGTATACCAAAGGGCTCTTTTGGTATCAGAATGAAAGGCTTGGGTCAATAATGTGTGAGGGCGGGATGACCAGGCATTGGAGCTTATACTATTGCCCCGATAGAGGTTTCGTGTCATTGTAGTTGTGACAATACAGCCAAAACGCCACACATGTTCTACTTTCAAAAATATCCTATTTATCATGCAATCTGTAATGTAAGTTATTTGCATTTAATTATTCTTTTGCAATATCGCTTCAATGGATTTTATCTTTTATTCTTTTATCTTGTGTTTTTGTAAGGAAAACTACAGTACATGTCATTCAATCAAAATGAGCTATGAAATACATTTTTCTAAATGAAACTCTAAACCCACTCTTTAAGACGTAATTACACAATATTAAGGATAATTTAGAAATGTTTAAGCATTGAGATCCTACTTTGAATTATCTGTTTGTTTTTGTATAGTTGTCTGTTTAGCGATTCATTATTTGTAAAGTAACACTGCATGACATGTAGTCCACCCCTCTTTTAGGAGTATGTCAAATATAACAGTAGACTTTGCAGAAAACTGGCCGTTGTATTGAAATAAATGTATTGCTGTATTTGGTGCTCTTTCACGGGGGCACAAACACATTCAGCACACGAACACATTCACTCCCAACTTTCCATAAGGGCTTAACTAATTTTGGTTAAAATTTGCATTGAGATGAAAATTAGACATTTTAATAGTTGCAATCAATGCATTCCAAACAATGCTTTTGTTTGTGTTGCAAATAAATTGCATTGATTAATGAATCTCAAAAACATAGCAAACACTGCTAGTATTCTTACTTAGAATTGGTTTTTACTAATACTAGTCATACAATGTACTGAGAGATGAGACCTTTTCTTTGAATAATTTTTGAAGAAAAGCCCAAATAATGCAGCTGAGCATACATTGACAGAGAATAGACTATACCCTTGCTATAAAAGATGCACACCTGACCCGCACTATTACTGCCATTTTTGCATTTGTTATTAGAATGGAATGGATTGATGTGTAACATAGTTCTTGCCGGTCATTCCGGGTCATTGCATAGAGCGCACGTGCGGTTTTATTATAAGTCCCAGCATTTAGGCTAAAATGTTCAGCTAAAAGGGCACCCCTTCGACATTCCTTCCAAATTCCATCGATAGAACTATTTGCTGCTTCTTCTATGCTCTTTCGTCAATGGGCTGCTATTTCTTTTTCATATCACAAATTCCTAGTTATACCTCAAATGCATTAAAAGAGTTCTTTTTTGTTTCGTTGTAAACAAACAATCTTTTGTGCCTTGAGTTAAAAGATTCAAACTTTATAATAGAAGATATATTGGAAAACAGAGAAATGTGTAATTTAGTAGAAATATGTAACGCATCACTTGTTTAATTTAGAGAGTATTATAAACCTGAACGAGTGGTAAATTGAAAATTTTTAGTTCTTAGTCTATTTGCACAGAAGATATTGACAAACATCATAATCCGAAGGTTATTGCTTTCACATTTATGTTGTATGTTATATAGACCGGGTTGTAGTGTGTGCGGGGGTTCAAGTTAGATGGCTATAAACCAACACCTGTCTGGTGTAGCTTTTCTCACGATTTCTCGATTCAATACTCACTATTCAATACATTTGAAGCTTTAAGACCATAGTGAACAAGTTGTATAAAACTCAAGTTTGCAACAAACGTCTCAATTTTGGTGACCGAGAGCACCAAACTTTTCTTTTTGATTTCGGTACTTTTCAATGCTTTTCTTGTTTAAATCTGCAAACGTATAGCCGGAAGCAGGATTAAGATTATTGTCAGCCACAAACTACTGCCCACAATAATTGCTGCCTAGCAGTGGACTGCAGAATGAGATACACCTCCACCACCTCACTCACAATCACATCTAACAATGACTTAGCCCTTTTCCAGCTTTCAAAATTGAGCCGTATAATAATACACTGTTAAGCTCCGACATGTAATTTTCTGTATTGAAACTGTTTTAAATTGGAACATTACTCAAACACATTAAACTGCATTATCCAGCGATAGCACCGTATTTTTTGAGTCAAGTTTTCTAAAGTTAGACATTATTTATAAGAAGAAATGTTTTATTTGCTCAGATTTTGCGAGAACAGGACATTACTTAGAAAGTTATTTGTTCGACAAACTCAAGAAACAGACCTGAATCCAAATAAGGGATTTCATCTGTTCAAAAGTGCCATATATTAGCTAACTTTTCATTGCTTTAGCTCAACAAATAGTTTGTGCTTTTGCTCAAATTATGCTTACAACTTGTCGAGGGGAGGTTTGACTCATTCAATTATACATAATGATATCCCTCAGCGATTTGGAGTTAATGTAGTTTAGTTATGGAACTTCATTTGCAAACAATAAAATTATTCGGAGTTTTCTATTTAAACTAACTTTGCCATCCAATGAACAGCACTGTAAAAGAGAGCGTCCTGAGGGAGATGTCCTAATGGAGTCTAAATGTACTGTTTAGAGACTAAATTGATTAATATTAGAGGACTTTTAGATAAAAGAACCATATAATCGACTCATGAAGTTTTGATGCAATTTCTACGCTTATACTAGTACTTAATTTTTGCTAAATATGAAACTGACGAATAATGGTTTGTTTACAAAATGCATTATTTATAGTTATAGTAATTTTGAATGGAAATGGAATGCAGATCAATATTCCCTTCTCTTTATGCTAAAAATTAGCTATTTATGCCATACCAGATACTCAGCTCTCCAGTAAAAATAGAGATGGGTTGGTATTAAAGGGACAAATATTTTAGTTAAAAAATAGGGTTTAAAAAGGAAAGAAAGCTATTATGTCAGAGCTAGTCTTTGAGCTATTAGGCGTATGAGCCCAGATCTGACCACTGTCCACAATATCCACAAAGAATGCGAGCTATGATATGTTCTCCAAACTGCAGGTGCGGATAGGTTTAAGTTTCTAGATATGCAACTCATAATGTATTTCTATTATATTCATAGTCGCACTGCCAGTTTCAGTTTCTTTTGCACAATGAGAAGTTGCTTACCTTTTTTTGAAGGATGATCCTTATGTCAGAACCAATAGATTTTTTGAATGTTGAAAACATGTCTATTCTTTTGTACGTTAGACGTAAAAAACTTAATCTTTCTATTATAGTGTGTTCTTATAAAATAAAAATAGAGATTATGCTTTAGCTAAGGAAGAAACACCACCCAATTTTTAGGCTCAGACAAATTTGCAGGTTATGCAAAAGCATATTACTATTGAGATCTATCTATTATGCTTTCGCTAATCTCATCTTCGAAGAAAAGAGTGGCTGTCGGGAACTTTTTTTTGAATATTGCAACGAATCATATATATATCAGCTCCATATATATAATAACTGCTAACTATTAATATCACAAATGCCGGATTAAAGGTTAGCAGAGGGAAACTTATATAAGATTTGAAAGCGCGTATCGTTGACAACATTTTCAATAGTCGTATGCGATACACGAATGCCATATTATACCTTTCTCTTCAGCTAATCCTTCAGCTGCATATGGCCTCTGCCAGCGTGTGAAACCACTGTTATATCGCAACCGACAGTTGGATTAAATTCTATTTCAATGCTCAGAACTGCTCACCCCAAATATAAAATAACAATAGATTTCATTTCAGTCTATAGTTTGGGATATATTACCAACAATTTGGTCTTTCTTTTCTCAAATATTTTTCAATCAATTTGAACGTTAGTTTTTGCAAAACATTATAATACAAGTCTCTTGAAATGGCAACTCACTCAATTTTATCCTATAATTTTGTTAACCATAGACTTTTAATGTTTAACAGCTCTAATATGATTATTGGCTTCAAATTATAAGGCTATTAAAGCTATTAAAATAATACCACTAATGCCACAAATAAATCAAAGTTTTAATAAATTGCAGTCAAACGCAACTGAAGAGTCACGCAATAAAATTTTTGTTAATATGAAAAATAAGTGGAATTGTTGGTTGTCTATTAACTTTTTGTCTATTTCTCTTCTATTGATATGTTCTTAGGAGCCATTTCGCCGAACGGCCCAAATCAGCCGCCAAGAAAACAAAGAAGAGAGAGAACCACATTCACAAGAGCACAACTCGATGTCTTGGAGGCTTTGTTCAGCAAAACCAGATATCCTGATATATTTATGAGAGAAGAAGTAGCGCTCAAAATCAATTTGCCTGAATCTAGAGTTCAGGTAATCTTTAATGCAGTCAAATTAGAAGTGCATTCAATTATATGACAAGAATTTATTTGAAAATTAATGCTTTTTTCTGTTTATTAAACCAAAGGTTTGGTTTAAAAATAGAAGAGCCAAATGTCGCCAACAGGCACAGCAACAACAGAACGGGACGAGCAGTGCCACAAAGACGAGGCCAAAGAAAGCAAAGAGTCCACCACCTCCTGGATCAGCGACCAATTCTCCACCCGCTTCAATACATAGAGATTCTCCATACAAACCGCCGTCATTGCCAAACATAACATCGAGCGGTAACGTTGGGAATCCATTGTGTTCTTCAGTTACTTCAAACAATTCAAGGTTAGTAAGAGAAAAGTGCTGTGATATGTAAATAAGATTTGATTGTTATAAATTAGAATATATAATAAGCGGTGATATCTTATATTTAGTGCCAACACTTATAGTTCCATTTGGAGTCCCGCTGCTATCGCTCCGGTATCGGATCTGATGTCTGGTAATAGCTGTATGCAGAGGGCAACTGCTGCCTACCATCACCACCAAATGGCAAGCAGTGCTCCACCGACGAGCGCCTCTTGCTATCCACCTCAAAGTTATGGTCCCGCATCGGCATATCATTATGGAAATATGGATTATCATATGCCGACTATGCCTCATCACACACAGTTAGGCGCTGTCACCACTATGGGATCTGCAGCACTCAACCAAATGACTGGTCCAACTATGAGCTCACATATGAATCCTGTCATGTCATCCCATGGCTTACACGGCGCTGCCGGCCATCAGATCACCGCTAGAACACCACCAATTAATGGCGGCATTTCTGCCACCAATGACTGTTTGGAGTATAACCCGGACAACAAGTCCAGTTGGAAGTTTCAAGTGTTGTGAAATTATATGACATTTTGTACATTACATTACAGTCATTCGCATATTACAAGTTTTAAACTGACTTTAAATTATTGTTTAGACTTAAATTTAACTAACGGTACACTAAAGCTGCTAATTATTTATCCTATATATTAATTATTATTATAACTTAGAGCTTATGTGCCATCAATTAAGATCTCATTAAGGATCAGATTTCAATAAACATTAGACTATTTTTGCCGAATAGTGGGATAACTGTTGCTATTAAGACATGATTTGATTCTTTTAAAACAAAATCAACATTAATATGATATGATATTTAAGGTAATTATTTGTGTGGTTTAACTGTTTTAATCTAAATGAAGGATTAAATATTGTGTAACTGTAAATATTATAAATAATAATACAGTACTGCTATTGAATCTTAAAACTAATTTTATGTTAATTATAATGTTATCGAAAGAAGACTTTTTACTGAAGGCCACACTTTAATGAATTTCTTTCATTAAACGTCATTCCAATTAATTGAACTGTATATACAAATCATTATTAACTCAACTAAAAGATGACTAATTAATTACAGGGTATTTCTAAATGAAGATTAACTTTGTCTAAAACACAGCCTATTGTGTAAATTCTGTGTAAATTTATCTAAAATAAGAAATGGGATAACTTTATGCAGTACTCAATCCAATGACAAAATGCACTCTTATATCATATTTCGTGACATCCCTTATCATAAACATAATTAATTCGTTTGTAATAAACATGTAATAACATCTCATTTAAAGGATATGTAATAATAACCTCAAAAATAAGTTAATAAACGAGAGAATAATTTCTAAGAGAACTTGAGTTCACAAAAATTATTTAACAAGTTTCGGGTCAAAGATTCGTATTAATTGTCTGTTTAATGTCTAATATTATAGAAAATAACTATAGATTGTTATCCTCTGGTTATTCTTTACTAAGACTAGTGTTAAAGCTTAACAGTGATTAAAAATAATAAAACAAGATTTGGTGCTTTTGATTGTTAGTTCTGTCCCAGTTTTTGAAAATTTCTTTTGTTTGTGAGACATCTGTATGATATCATATCTCAATTTCTAATAATTAATAGTTTAATAAGTTATAAATTGTAAGTTACAAACAAACAATCTGTCAAACAGTGTCAATGCTAGCAATAGCACAAACAGAGCCCAAATAGCAAAGCAATTATATGCCAAACAAGTTATTAAGTCATAAGAATTAAACAAAAAAGTGATTTAATGTTATTTAACGTTTTTATTAATTAATTCAATTGGTCTTAAAATGTGATGAACTGCTATATAAATACCTAATTAATGCTGATTTGGACAGAGAATGAGATCGCATTTAATGTATAAACGTGTGAAATATCTGGTCGGTTATAGATTATGACCTAAACGTTTGTATACATACGAATAATGGAAAAAGGGCTTATTTGGCAGACTTTATAAATTAATATTTGAGAGTGGCACGACTCGCTATGGCTTCGTTCTCGGATCGAAGGGTGCGAGTTCGAACCCCAGACGGGTGCCATTTCTTCTGCTATGTGTTGGCCACATACTCAGTGTTTTTTCACACCTCCACGGCCCGATGCGTTTGCCCACAGCCGACACAGTTCCACCTGTAAAAATCTCACTGGTTTAACATGGGCTCAGGTCAGATCTCTTCTCATTAGGGAGTTGGCTCTTTTTTATTTCAAGGGTTAGTAAATATAATATATTTAATTAAATATTCAGCTCCAGAAAATATTTGCATATTATATATTGTATAAAAATATATTTTTAATTTTTATTTTTAAAGCAATTTTTGGTATAATGGATGGTAAACCCGAAAATGAATCTGATTTGAATTTATTTCCTAAGAAAATAGAGCTATAAATACAGCTTATAATTAGTTGAACGAAGTTTTTTGAATATAAACATATTTTGACTGATATCAGAGACTGACTGATATAACATTGAAGTTTACTCAACAAAATTTAAATATTACTTAAAACTCAATCAATTTACTAAATCATTAAAAATAAATTAATATTTAAGTGTTTGAACCTTTTTTAGTAAATATAATATGAACGCGAATGGAGAAGACTTGCCTCTGCTTTAAAATATAAAATCAAAAGCACTTAACTTGAGGTCAAAATACTATTTGAATAAATGAAATAAAATGCAAAGACTAAAGCCTAATGTTTTGGACTCAAATCATTGGTTTTTCCCAAAATTGTTTACTTTTTATGACTGATTAATAATCATTGTTTTTCCAACATATGAT
>JAQGCH010000347.1:0-25479 GCA_034699485.1 Nanhermannia elegantula | reverse complement strand
ATCTACCCTCAGACCACGTCCAGGATAGGCCTGACTCTTCTTGAGTCGTAAACTGGACTTTTGTGACTTTCTATTGACACCGAGTATTCGGACTTTGATATAATCGTGTAGCTGTAGTCGGCAAACAAATATATTTATATAAGTTCAACGTTTATTACTCTCGAGAATAATTTTATTTTTAAGAAAACGACATTTGATATAAAAAATAAAATAAAGCTTAAGTAAAAAGTAAATCAAAATCAATAAAAGGAATAAAACAAATATGTTTCTCGAATCGATTGTAGGCTATAGTTTGCATCCCATGCGATACAGAACTAAATTTAGAAATAAAGACTTACGTCATATCTTTGGTAGCAGTGGAAGAGAAATACCAGATAGCATTGCACAACATTTGTAGCCGCGAATATACACTGGAAAGCTGTAGTGACAGTATCTTCGAGTGCGAGTACACTTAGAAACCAATTAACGGCAAAGAATGGTAATAAAGTAACCCCCGCTCGCAAAGCCGGTTGAGTTTTGTCAATTTCAAGCTTGTGTGTCAGCGGCTTGTTCTCAAAGAAGCGTTTCAGAACCAACAACATAATAACAGTGTTTGTCTATATAATCGCAGCAAAACACACAATCAACTCAAACTCGTACAGTATATGTTAGGCTAAAGAAATGGAGTGAACGTGAGAAACTTACCATAATAAGTATAGAGACAGGCACTATAAAGGAATATTGCATTCCACCTTCAATGGACATCCAACTACTGATTGAGATAAAAAACAAATTCATTTAAGATTTATGTAACCAATTATATAGAAATTATTTTTTTTATATCTTATTTATTAGTTAGAGTTCTGTTTTTTACTTTAATATATCTTTTTTATGCTGTATATTCAAAGTCTAGTATAATACTCAAACATAACATTTTTATTAACATTTTCTTCGGCCAACTCCCTAATAAAAGATATCACCTTTAGCCCAGAGTTAGAGTGAGATTTTTACAGGCGTTACCTGTGTTGGTGGGGGCAAGTGCTACGGACCTAAGGATTGCTCGAAAACAAAGAATATATGGTCGGTATATTGCAATCAAAGAAGAACAGCGAGGCTGGGATTCGAACCCACGACCCATCGATCATGAGTCCGGCACCTTACCCACTGTGCCATGATGACTCCCTATACTTAAAATTTGAAACTTATATTATTTTTTTTGTAATACCCTTATCTTTTTGAGAGCATAATTTTTGTGGGAAAATGTTATTTTAAATTCAAAATCTATGAGTTTGCATGCATTCTTTAAAACTGTAAATCGACTGTAAATAAATTGCTTCTTATTCCCCATTTTTCTGTGTTTGGATCACTGTTTCGGGTTTTGCGCAAATAAGAGATTTGGACGCAGGTGGGCGATGGGGTGGGGCTCTTAAGCGGTGATTAGTGGTTTTATTATTACTTTCAATCTGCTTTTAATATTATACTTTTATTGTTTTTATTCTTTAAAAAACACTTATATTTTAATTTATTATTTCTTTTCAAGTTTTACTATGATTTTGCACAAAATATTGACGAAGAGACCTTTAAAATAAAGTAAATTGTATTTTACTTTAATAGTTATAATTAAACTAATTTAGGAGATCTAACATGAAATTTGAGAACAGAAATTTTATACCCGTAAATATGATATATTTTCAAAAGTGAACAAAACAATTCAATTTAAATTTATTGAATAGACTCCAAGGAAATTAATTGAAAAATAGAATTTATTTCGTGTAATAAAATAACATTAATCATAATATAAGTTATATCTTGCATAAAGACTTTAATTAAATCAAATATTTAATCCAGAATTTCAAATTTTAGCTTTTTTCAGATTAATGTTATTTTGAGATTAACTTTAATCAATTTATTTTTAATATATAGTATAGAATTGTTTTGAGTAATGCCATTCAATTTATTCTTTTAAATAAACACTAATTACAGCATTAATTAGTTTCTAAATGAATACTCAATTTATATAAAAAGTTTTATCAAAGAAATAAAAATTTGATCTAATTATAAGAATTATTATAGAGTTTTATATTGATTGAAATTTTATTTTTTATATTTAAGACTAAATTAGATTTGAAACATATTTTATTCCACAAAAGAAAAAATTAATTAGTTTTTTAGAATAAGTAATAAAGTAAAAAGTTTTCTATAACTTGTATATATGAAACAAATATAGAACATATATTTGAGTTGAATGAGTCAACTCGAAAAGTAAAAGTTCAGTTAACCAAAAATGAAAAATAGATATGCATAAAGTTGTACTGTATGTGCTCGCATTCCTCAATGTTTTCAACAAATTATTTATTGAATTTTTATTCATATAAAAATATATTACATTTATTTATCAAAATAGAAAATTTCAACTGAATACAGATCAAATCAATTTTCAAAATTCATTCATTTAAAAAGTATAAAATCTATTTTATAGAAAAAAAACTATTGAATATATAAATAAATATGTATTTTAAAAAAAATAGTTGATTTGCATAAACTTTTTGTTCTTAGTTCTCATGTTTTTTAATGTAATGTATATATCAACCATTGATTAATAGTCTAAAGAGATAAGAATTACTTATAAAACAAACAAAAATTAAATAAACTTTTTTGTTTGCACTTAAAATTTGAATTCAGATGCATTTTAGTTAAAGTCTTATATTTTATCGATTTTCCATTTCAACACATATTTATCATTTAGTACTTTATTGAAAGAATGGGAAAAATTAGGAAAAAACAAATTTTTATAGAAATAATATTAATAATTGATTTTAATGGCAGCACTGGTACTTGTATGAGATAATAAACCCCAAGTTTTCAATTAGTTGCAAGTGTAATATATAAGTATAATATATATAATATCACTTTGAAGGCGACTCATTATTATAATTAAATCAAATATTAACAAGTGATTTGAATATTGATCAGTTTTAATATAACACAATACAAGTATAGTACAGTGCATAAAAAGAATATTGTGTTTCTAAAATGATTTACAATAAAGATTTGCTGTTCTATAAATTCCTTCGTGTCCGACACACCCAACACTCCCGAAAGTCCCGACGCATACGTAAAACCCGACGTGTGTCTAATCAACACTTTGTTCTGAACAAAAATATTCATTTATTCACATCGTAATTACTGCGCAAAACTATTTTTTATTAACTTTTTTTGGTTTTCTGACAACTACAGCACAGACACTTTTATTAGTTAATTCTAGTCGAGCATAATTAAAATTTGTTTAACTTGACTAATTAGTTTCAAGAACAAAATTAATAAGTAAGAAAAGCTCATTAAAAAAATCTAACTTGGCAAATTTTTCGGTTCACTTCAATTTGGTTATCTATCAGTTTTATTCCAAATTGAACACAATTTTGGAAAACTCAACCCCTACCAGCTCAAAATAGAAAAATTTTCTAAACCCGATTTGCATATTATTTATATCTTTTTTTGCAGTTAAATACAAAAATGATATAATTTTTTTAAAAATTGGTTCATTTTTTGCACAAAATTTTCCGAGAGAACAAAATCATATAATACAATCAAATGAAAGAATTGGATGAATTCAAACATTAAAATAATTTAATTAACTGAAATAGAAGTCTGGAATAATTTCCAAATATAGCATTGTCTGAATTAGTGAGAGTTTGTTAGACATTCAGTCAGTCAGATAATTAAAAAGATGCTGATAATAAGGTCAGCAAAAACATTAGCCTTAACTGTTTTAACACTGTATAAGTGGTGATAATTTTCGATTAATTATAGAAAACGGATAATTTTGGAATACAATGCTTCAGCTATTGTGTTAACATAAGTTTGAGTTTGCATTACATTCAAGTCATTACTAGGGATGTGAAACTTAATAGTGAGTCCTTTATCACTATGCTATTAACTGCTAAATGATCTCTTAAAAAATGTTAAATTCGCAAAATGTAAATATTTAGACATAAAATGCAGTTTTATATATTAAAAAAAATTCTTAAATACAGCTTTAATTATTTGCAGCCTATCTTTCGCGACAAACATTTATTTAATTCTGATTAAGCGAAACATTAAAATAAAATAAATAAAAAATGTCACGTTCCTGGCGTTCCATGTATTCCATGTATTGTTTGTGTTTCATGAAAAGAATTTTTTACCGCTTAAACATTTTAAGACATAAAATGAAACATGAATTTAAAAAATGGTATTTAAACTTTAATACTATAGTTTTAGTGGATAATAAATTTCAGTCAAATTAATATCTTAACTGCTGTTCAAAAATGATGTTGGCAAATTTAATTTATTATATTTGCACCATTTATTATGCTATACTTTGATTAAAAAAGTTATAGTAAGTAATGCTAAATGAGTTCTTTAGGATATTCTCCTAAAGTGAAGTTATGAAATGAACTCAAATTTTTCTCTTGAAAACCATTAACATCTCAAACGTTAGAAACTTTGGTAATAATGAATTAAGTAAATAGACTTGTAGTCATTAATTTTTTATATGCTAACAAATTCAGTGTTCACTAATATGAAAAGTTTCGTTAGTCTTACATCTATAGCGATATTTTGATGTTTAAAAGCATTTCAATAGCATGTAGTGTATCACTATTTAGTAATGTATGGATACAGTAGACCTTAATAGAAGGCAAATCAATAAACAATTTTTATGTGTCCGCCACAAACTACTATTTTTGAGCAATAGTTTCAGTTTTTTGACTTTTAAATTAAATAATGTTAATATTCATCAAATGTTTGAAGTCTTAAATTTATTGGATTAAAGGCTTTGCAAATATAGTAAAATAAAGTAATAAATGATTTGTTTAAACAATCGGATCGTATAAAAGAGGGTGACTTACTATCTTTTCGTTTCATATCCTTGAGGATTAAGATAATAAGATGTGAGAACAGAGATGGCCGGCAATGCAGTGGCGAATAAAAGGAATTGTTTACAACCCCATTGTCTGAATGAAACACTGCATAATGACCAGAATGACCAACAAGAAGATGATGCAAATGACAGATTACTTTCGGAGAGAGGTAAAGAAGACGATGAGGAGTGCTGGAGAGGTCTCCAAAGGCGCTGGTATAGAAAGATAGTGTGCGACAACATCCAAAAAGCGCTGACTAAGTGTATGAAATGTAGCACAATTGGAACTAAACTGCAAACTTGTTGAGACAAAGACGAATTGCAACGATAGGGTACACCCAATAAAAATGTTAGTTGTATTGCACTGAGCGATGACACCAGATTTATTAGAATGAATGACGCTTCGCATGATTCACGACTCCTTTGGACAATTTGACAAAAAAGTGAAATCACTAAAAGTACTAAACTTGTAGTGAGACTAATGTTGAGAAGAAAACTGTGCACAAGTAATGAATGGCTGTTATGTCCTGCCTTGTTTCGTGATGAATCAGTAGAGGATGGCTTGTGAATTAGAGCAGCAATTATTCCGAGTTCATTACAGACACAGTGTATCGATGATGAATTGCGTCGCAACGTTTCACAACCTTTTTTGAGCCACAAACTAATTGAACACAACGATAATGGCATAGAAAGCAAAATAAAGATTTAGCACAGATTTAGCACAAATGGACGCCGAAAGTGACAAATGGTACTGAAGTTTGCTCTCAACACAAACTTTTACTTACTCTCTGGCAGACTTGATTCGCCCACAACTTATATTATCGCTTTCTTTCACGTCTCGTTTCAATTGAAGCTCAACCTCTACTTTAGGTGTTTCTTCAAAGTCTACTTCAATAGAAACTGCGGGGACTACTGATACCAGAACGATGTCACTCAACACTTGAAAGTTGCTGTTATCCAAAGCTGAGCCTATTTCTCGTATCCATACAGAAGATATTCCCACTCCAAGTTTGTTAAAATCTAATTTCAAAAATTACTAATTTGTTAACATTTCTAAAATACTATTTATGGCTAATTAACTCCAATTTAGTTTAGAGAAAATTCCATCAAATTCAATAAGAATATAACAAATAACTCATTAAATTATTATTTTTAATGAAAGAAAGCTTTTCATAACTATATACTAAGTAGTGAAAGCCATAATTTGAGTGTAACATTAATTTAAATTCTTTAACACTTGATGAATACCTTCGAGATGAATGATTACTCTTGGAATTTGGCTCATTTTCATACCACTTGTATAATTGGATGGCGTTACCAATGGAATCAACGATCCAAAAGATGTTCGATGAGTCAATGTCATGACTTGATTTGATGAAAGTATCATAAAGAAGAAAAGTATAGATCAAATACAATACAACATGTTGTTATACAGCACTGTACAAACTTAATTGGAATCGAAAAAAGCATTAGACATCGTTTATTTGGACTTTTGAGGGATGAAACAAATAATTTAAGGTATTTAATAATAGAAAAGACTAACTTATATTTTTAGAGTCAGGGATGATTGGTTTTATTCTCCTGATAGTTCCGTCATCACAAGACACAATCAACGCGCGTAATATATTTTCAGACAAGAGACGAAATCCAAATAATGCCTCCGCAGTCTTTATTGTTATCAGTGCCTGAAGTAGTTATGGAAAAAAGTTGAGGCAAAATAAAGAGAAAGTTATTAAGCGCGCCCATAAGCTCCTAATAAAATAGTGTAACACATCTCACTTCGCTTTAATCTTACTTTCAAAGGTATTTTCTTTCCTAATAAATTGTTAGTTATTTAACGAAAAGAACTTTTTCACTTATCTGTTAATCTAAATTATTGTGATTTAGTGTTAACTTAAATGAGTTTAGAGTTTAGACAATGACTATAAGGAAGATAAGGCGAAATGAGATCTAACTTTAGATTATACTGGGCTTCAAAAAACATTACATTCTTTTCTGTTTCGATGGTGAAGACAACTTTAGTTCTTGTTACGACCTGATCACAAATTGTCATCAATGACTAGAATGCAGCGCAAAAGAATATCATCAATATTAATGAAGGCTAAAGTTGAGTGGGAGGGCATATATTATGCAATATAGTAATAGTGATAGTGAGCTCACTTGAATTAAATTAAGATTCTTCTGTTCGTCTTCCATCCGTATTTTAATCTTAGCTCTTAATATAGCGTTCAGAGAATCGATCGCATCTAATCTATCCAAAGGACTCTTAATAGGAAAACGCCTCGATGTCACCAATCTACTCAAATCTTCCGCCAGTGGGTACAGACCGTCTACTAAATGTTTGTGAACGTGATAGAAAATCTGCATAAAGACAAAGAAAATCGATTCATAAAAACATCTAAATGTGTAACATTTTCTAGATTTCTAATTAGATTTACGAAAGAGATTTCTTTTTCTCAACTTATTTTTCATTAACTATTGCATCAAAAATTTGTCTTTTTATACTATTTCTTATCTATTTTTATATTCACTAATTAGAGCTTATAATCTTTCGACTTTTTGAGTGCACTTAAAAAATTTAGTTAATAATGTTTTCTATTATTTATACTTAAGTCACATGAGAACTAAAACTGTTATTGAAATGATTGAAATTTCAATTTTTTTTTACTTTAATGGGATTTGGGTTTAATGCATAAAATTTTTACATATTTCATACATAACTTTGAAACTTTGAAAAATAGAACTTCATTCAAGAATTTTGTTTTAAATAATAAATGATAATAATATTTAAATATATATTTTAAATGAATGAATGCAATATTTAATAATAGAAATTATTTTAATTGCATATAATATGTAGCAATTGATTCGACTTTATTGAAAGTAAAGTGCTGGCAACTTGTTTCTAATCATGCACCTTGAATGGTGCTTTGTTTCAATGCGTGAAAGCCTACTTTTTGAACACACACACAATGTTAAAAATTAAGTGTGTATTCAAAAAGTAGGCTTTCATGCATTGAAACAAAGTGCCATTCAAGATGCATGATTAGAAGCAAGTTTCCAGTACCGTACAAGTTATTCACAATTAAAAATAATTTTACAGAGAAATGACAAATTAGTGAACATTCTCTGTATATTAGGGTTTATAACATTTATAAAATACAAGACTATCACATAATCAGAATCTTGAGTTAAAATGGGAATATCAATGCATAACAAAATAAAATGTTTTTCTCTCTATCTTTCGAAGTTCTGCAGTAAGATTGAGAACTGGTAGTTAACGATAACTATGTCTGATAATTAGATGTCTTATCAAATTAATAGAGGTTTATATTGAATGTGAAAACACGTATCTTTTGTTACTGTATTAGACAGTAGTGTTTCTGTGCATATCAAACAAAAGAAGTTTTGCTTAAAATTGCATTAGAACTCATTGTAAGTGAGATTAAGAGAAGCGAAAAGAGTAGGTTCTTATCTGTTCACATAAACCGCTATTCGTTATGGAGTAGCAAACGATTTATTAGTTCGTTTACAATTAAACAGGGAAAGGCTGTTAATGAAATACTAGTATTTGGTTTGAATGGTAAGTGTTTAATCAGTTGAAGCAAAACAACAGATGAATACATACCAAGCTCTGAATCTCTCTGAGATGTTCAAGTCTACACTCTGAGTAATCTGGATCTCCCCATAATCCCGATGAATAACAAGGACGATAAACACTTCCGCTATAAGGGGGAGGACAAGCCTGTTGAGCGAGAAGCCCAGCCTCGGTTAATGTCCAGTTGACGTCAATTAATGGCTCGAAAGGACATCGCCCCTGAACTGAATCGTTGTCATCGTATTGGAGACCACTATCAGACTGTTCGGTGCTATTAAAAGGTGTTTTTGTCGTAAATGGTAATGAAATGTTAGTGACCATTGATGTTAAAACATAGGCCTTAAGGGAATCAAAGAAAAGGTAATGTTGAGAGAAAAAAGTAAATATTGACTTTTGCCAAAACTAATTATCACATCGTATCGTCTTATTTGTATTACTTTAGTTGTGACATCATGTGTGTTGGCTGACAATTCTCTATTTGTATCGCTTTCAATTGAATGACTTCCATTATCATCGACATAGTGATCAATTCCTGATGGTGTTGTTTGTTCAAGAGGTTCAACTAATGTTGAGCCAGAGCCAGCAGGAATCACAAGTTGTGTTGAATAAGCAGATTTGGGAGAATTGCTGAAAATCGAAATCGTTGAATATATACTATCGATCGATGGTATGCTTGTTGTTGAATCGCCACTGGATTCAGTTTTTGTCACTATTATTTGGTCTGTTGTCTGTTCTGCTGAAGAGTGCTGACTCACATTCTCAGTGATAGACATACTCTCGTTTTGTAGACTATAACTATATTCACTGCTTTGGTTCTTATCTTTACTATAAGATGTTGAAAGTGTTGAAGATGTTGTCGAAGCAATATTTCTATTCACTAATCCACTGGTATTAATGGCTTTATACGATTCATTGGTTTTCTCTTCAAATTCAGTATTAGCTTCCAATTTAGTCCAACTTTTATTAGAATTCTCTATATTTGCTGAAATACTAGTGAAAGGTGTCCTATCGGTAATACTTGCTTCTGGTTCATTATCTCCTGAAGGTTTAAGCCTATGGTCCAGTTTAGTGGAAGTAGAGTTAAAGTTATGCTCAAAACTAGACCTAATGCTGGTATCGATCGTTTCATTAGTTTCATTATCCCATTTATGCTTAGGTTTATCATTATTCACATTAGAGCCCGAAGAAGTCTCAAACAATTGGGAATAAGAAATGGCAATTTCTGATGAGGAATCCTCACCCAAAGAATAAGACAGTGTGGAAGTAGCATTAAATTCAGTAGAAATAGTGTCTGCAGTAAATGTATTATTTATATGACTGCTTTTCTCATTTCCTGGAGCGTCTTCATGAGAATAGACCATTACAGTGACATTTAAATTGGGCTCACTTTCGTCTACAATAATTTGAGTCTCATTTGCTATCGTATAAATTGCTACGACTTGAGAATTATTTATACTCATGTACTTGCATTAATAATAAAAAAGTTGTAACAAACATATTGCCTAAAGAAAACAAAATGTGTGTAAGTATGGGCTCTATTTAATTGTGACACTAATTTTAGATTAAGATTTATATATTTTTATACAATAAAAAGTATGTGATAAGAAAGTGATGATTTATCAATTAAGTTCAAATACTGTTTAGGAGCAGACAAACTTTCAATTGCTATAAGTATCTGATATATAGGCTCAAGAGTTACACTTACTATACTATGACTCTCATAAAATTGTAATTACAAGTATTTACTATCTTCAGACATTTCATACTATTGATCGATAAACAGTGCAAAGGTTTATATAACTGACTTTCAGTTTAATTATCGATCGCAAGGTTCCATCACATTTCTTAAGTAAAAATAGAAATAAACTAATAGTAAAAGTTTTGAAAAATATAAAATGAATAGAAATTGTTTTCGATCATCATTTCTACTTTAGTGAGTTTCTTTCAATTTTGATATAAAGAAAAGTAAGATATTTATAATTTAATATCTTGAGAACATATTCAAGCGAAACTCTAAGTACAACCTAAATACGATTGTTACCATGCGATAAGTTTACGACTCAATTATAATTCAAGCCAAGTGTTGTGATAAAAAAGAAAGGGATAGCAGAAAGTATAGTCGACTTACATTGAAACGCTTTCACTTTCATCGTGTATATGTATCTGTGAATGTATACCGTACAAAAATAAGCGGCTAAAGAGTCATATTATTTTCTCTCTATGAGACTCAAAATAACACGGCATTAATTCCAACAATAAGTCGTTTTATGAGGCATTTATTGCGCCAATGGATTTCACAATATATAGGACCCCTAGAATATAAAGAAAATATATATTTTTTTATGTCAAGACAAGTTTCGAGTGTTAATTATTTGAAAAATGGTAAGATCGAGAAATTTCAAGTTGAATTTGAAGAAAGTAGAGAGCAATCGATCAAATTAGAGAAGTAATGCTCTCAAACACACTCTTTTGAGTATAGCTTTGATTCAATGTAAGGAAAAAGTTTTTCCGTGTCATCTGTAAGTTTCTATTTTAAAAGTTGTATTTACTGTTAAATAGGAGTTGGTCTCGTCTGATAAAACATCTTTCTTAACATTCTTGTATACCAATTCCTTATAGACTTCTTTTATGATGATATTTTCCTGTTGCCAATTCATATATTTTTGTATAAATGCAATACAAATCTTACTCTTATTGTTGTTTAATAAATAAATATAAGTCTAGTACTAAGCTAAGTAAGTATTGATTTATATAATGGTGCTTTGTATTTAATTCTATTGTTATTATTACTTAAGTTTTCAGCTTTTATTAGGAAACCAAATGAAACCCTTCAAAATGACATAACTTCTATTTCGTGATATTTCTATGAACGGAAGACTTAAATGATTAACGGTCTCCACTATTTTGAAATATTGAATAACTAATTTTTAGAAAATATTTCAAAATATTGGTTATGTTCATCACATTTTTATTTAAGTTGAGTATTTCAAGGCTTAAACATTAATATTTATCTTTAATGTTAACCAATCAACTGATTTCCATCACTTATTAAAAAATTTAATTTTATTCAATAGACCTGAAAACTCATATGAAAATAATTGCAATCATTGTGTTGATGGGATTGATCGCAATCATACTTACTTTTCAAAGTCATTTTATTTAAAAAACGACAAAAATTTGTATCCAAATTAAAACTAAAATTTTGTATCAGATCTCTTTTTCTCTATTTTATAGTGTATTCATTTTTTGTTGTATTTTATGATTTTATTTTTATTTTAAATAACGATTTTTTAAACCCTTTAGGATTTATAAAGTTTTGAGATTCTATTAAATATAACGACTAAAGTAAATGAAAATATAAAGATAATTCAAAATAATAATACATTACAATATACAGTTATTCCAATTCCAATTATTTCAGAAAATTTAATAAAAAAATACATTCAATATTTAATTGATTTTTTAAGATTCTTATTTCCGATATATATAGTAGTTTTAAAATTTCTAATCAATACAATTATTATTAATTGTTCAGTACAATTGCATACACATTCTTCTATTAGTTTATCTATACTTTAAATTAATACTATTATTATTGAAAAAAATTACCAAAAATATAAGCAAAAGTGTTTGCTTATGGTTAAAATCATAATATCTATATTTTTGAATAGTTATTTTATATTTAACCAAAATATTTCTTAATGTGGTTTTATAGCATCTAGTGATCAATTTTTAACCTTTTTATTGCTCGCATTGATAATTATCAAATTTAATATATTTTACTATTTTTACCTGTTATCATAATTAGATCATTGCACTTAATTAATATTAAAGTATACGAATAACACTAATAAATTATAGGTTTCTGTATTAATGAAGCAAATATGCAAATCTAAATTTTCCTTTTTTCAGAAGTAGCGGCTAATATATGCTTACAAAATCATATTCTCTAAATGAACACTAATTTTTACTGCAACTCAAAGCTTTAGAGAAGAGAATTTAAGTCATCAAACTCTATAAAATGAACGTTAGCTCTATCTTATCGTTTTCTAGCTTCAGGTCATTTTAGGGATAAATGAGAAAACTTTTCGATTATGTCATCCTAAAACTTTTCAATTATATAATGGTCAGCAATGTTCAAATAAGTTGAATTAATTCTAATATTAATAATTAAGTAACACTTCTAATGAGAAGAGAATTTTTTTAAATTATTCTAAAAGTTAATAAATTAATTGCCATTCTATTCGACTTTCGACTATATGAAGAACTTATTATTTTATATTTTTATAATTTGTGAAAGGAATGAATATTTAAATAACTTTAATGTAAATTTTAAATTAAAAGATTTCAGAATATGGGTATCAATGAGTGTAAAGTGTATAGTCTCAAAATGTATGTCCGTCTGTCCGCCCTTCTGACTGCCCCCCCCCCCCCCCAATAATATAAAAAATTGAGAAATTATAATATAACATAACATTTACTTCAGGGGACCTCACCTTTACTCGTGGACCTCACCTTCACCCTTACTTACACTTTTAGAGGCTTGAGACCACGTTGGGCTAATGCTACGGGCTTAGGGTTTACTCGAAAACAAAAGATATATAACCGGCACATAACAGTGAAAGAAATGCAGTGCCTGGGGTTTGAACTTGACCCTTCGATCATGAGTCTGGCACCTTTCCACTGAGCTGTCTTATAATATTACAACAATCAATTATAAATTACAAAAATATTACAAAAATAGATGAAACACACCTATTTAAATCATAAAACTAAATAAAACACTAAATAAATGAAACAAAACGAATACCAACACTAGCTATTAATTATCAGTAAAATGAATATACTGTATAACTTTTACTAAATATTAGCTTTAATATAATATAATTAGAATAGTTCGTATTTCAAGCAACAAACTATTTAAAAATAAGCAGAAATAGATTTTAAATTAATACATTTATTCACTAGTGCTTCTCAAATATATTAAAAATTGATAATTTTAAAAAAAATAGATTTACAAGAATAACTAGAAAATGTTAATTTACAGGTACTCCAGAATAAATTATAATTTAAAGATTAACTTATTGCATATTTTTCTATGATAAAGAAGTTTTTCTACGATATTATAAAATGAATCTTTAATATAACTAAATTTTAAACGAGAAATAATGATTGAAAAAAATTGAAACTCACAGCATAAGTATAAAGCTATTACCCGAATGAGAACTTACATCAAAATATTTTTGGGCTCACAATTTTTTGGCGAATGAGTTTATTTTTATTTTGATACAATTAGAAACAGAGTTAATGATATACGGCATACAATAATATTAATAATATCAATAATGCGTTTGCTTTTCTGCCTTTCTCGCTCTTACATAAATGAAAATAGAGGCAGTCATAAGTTGCTCTAATAGCACATTCTTCAAGAATTGAATGAGAAATTCTATGTACGTGTGTGAGTGTTGTGCTCGATATTCAGCGAGAAATATGTAACTCTCATCATTCACAGACGTGTCAAAAGTTTTGCCATTCGATCAAATCATGCGATTGTTAGTGGATTTCGAGAATAGTTTCAGAATTTTATTTATGTTTATATCAATTTTATAAGAAATAAAGTTTTTGGATGCATTCAAATCCAAGAAAGTGTTGTTCAATGTGATGAATAGAATTAAATAATTTATTAAAATAAGTAAATAAAGTATATTTTCTAAAACATTAATGTGAAATAGATTGCAATTCTCTCAGGCTTGCGTTAAACAACGCCTCCTTTAACATGAAAATCATTTATCGCGAACCATCAGACAAGTAGAGTGAACTCGATATATGGCAGTCTTTCTAACATTACTGTTGCCCTATCTATAGATCGAAGCCAACAATTTATTCTTATGACATCTCAAGAGGGAACACATAAAGCTACTGGTGCCAGACCTCCCGGATTGGTGATTTGAGCCCAAGAATTGAGTCGGTTTCCAGACACACAAACCTTTCTAAACGGAATTTCGAATATCGAATTCGTTTCTCCGGTTCTTAAAGTAAAACTCAATCTTAGGTTTAAACTAAAGTGCTGTTAAACTCATCAATTTTCCAACTCTTTAACATTATTCTAAAGGGATGTTATGAAAGTGAGAGATAGGAAATGATAGTATTTTTCAAGTTTTATAAACAAATACTAAATTTTTATCAATTATTATTACATTTATTTAAGTTATTTTAGTCAAAAAATTTTATCTCTTTGACTTTCAATTTTCCATTATAAGTAGGAGAAGACCGGTAACCTTTCATAGAGTACCCAACACAGCATAGAGAAACCCAATGTGCAGAAACACTACGTGTACCATAAAATGTTAAATCTGATTGTAAGCCAATTCTTTTTTTTTATTAAATTAAAGTCTGGATTAAATAGAAAAGTTCACTGTACAGCACAAGACAAAAATTAAAAGTTAACTTATTTAATTGGAATTAACCGTATTAATATTAACTTAATAAAGAATAATAGCATTTAATTTGAAAAAATATATTTTTTGATTGCAACATACAGTATTGTGACGTTATACTATTGTCAAATAGAAGAGCAAAAATTGCTGCCTAAATAAAAATGTTGTTTCTGTGTAACAAATTAGAGGAGAATCACATTTCAAATTACTTAAGAAATGTTAGAGAATTATATAAAAAACAATAATGTGAGGCAATAAGAATGCTACTTTCTCTTTTCATACATCTAGCGTTGCAAAATATTAAATTTATATTAAATATAATATTATATAATATCATGATAACATTATAAAAATATAAATTTATTATTAAATTTAATGTCTTTAGAGAAATTTTATTAAATTTTTCATAGAAAGAGTTCAAATATCGTTATCAATTAAATATAATAAAAGCATATCAGAAAGTAATTTGATATTTCAGAGTTGAATTATAGTGAATATAAGGTATCATATTTAGGAGAACATAACGTTTTCTATGATTACAGAGTTTTAACATTTGTTGTACTTTAAAAATACAAAATTTATTCAACAAATTAAATTTAAGATTAATTTGAATGCTCTGGAGGAAATTTATAAAATTTAACAACGCTACATACATCTGTCATGTATAAAAGTAAAGCTTAAATTATATTTAGAGAATTGAGTTGAAACATTCCAGAGGCATCAGAGGCATCAAAATCAGAATTGACGCCAGAAATGAGGGAATAATAATAGGAGATAATAGAAGAGACTCTGAAGGCAATGCAATGCCACGACGAGTACACCGAGGAAGCAATGAATAGTGGTCTATAACTGTTAAATATACAGCTTTCATTACTAATATGTTAGTATCCATACAATGCTATCACATCCTACTCTACTGTCTAGAAGAATATAATGCATTAAAAGGAGTATAAGAGCTGAGCTGCCATCAAATTCCTCTATTAAAATTCCTATTTCATCATATTTTGCCCCCTTTTCGTTCAAGTTTTTGAAACGTGTCAGTAACGCGTTAGGAATTTCTAACTCTAGAATATTATATTATAAATAAGCGTAAAATAGGCGCTTATAAGGTATGTTATAGCTATACAGTAGATAAGAAGTCTTTTGTATGGAATGCATGATTGGGAGTGAGGGGTAATTATGCATTGATGCTTGAAATTAGAAGGCAATGTTCAGTACAGTACACACACATAAAAGACCTGATGAAATCAGAAAAACACATAAACATTCACATCAGACTCATTATAGACTCAATAGAACTATTCATTCAAAATAACACTATAATTACTATCAAATAAATGTTAAGATCAATCAAAAGTTACAATGAGTTCACAAATTTTATTATTTATTAATTACTAAAAATTCTATTGAGAAATGAGTAGAAGTTTTGTCTTAAATAAATAGGTTGTACTGTAACCTAAGTCTTGGTGTACTTAATGAAACAACATTAACATCAACTGCAAATATTTAAGGAGTGTGACAGTCTATGTGAGTCTTTTAATGGATAAACACCTCCTCTTGTACGACAAATTATGGTAACCAAAGACAACTAATATCATAGAAATAAATCAAAATATTATTTTCTCCATCTTTACGGTCGAACTTTTTTTGAGGTCACGAACTCTTAAGTTTGAAAAGACTGAGAGTAGAGGAATGAAAAAGTTCTCTTATGTAGAATTGTTTAGACTTCCTTCCTTTCTGTTGAGTGCTCTCGAGCGTACGCAACATTAACTCATTCCGACAATATCTCAATTATTTAAAAGTTTAATTATGACTTATAATGCATTCTTTGCAAACTTGAGTATATTATTCTACACTAATACTTAAAATGCTGAATAAATTATTTCAGACACGAGGAAAGCCATTCTAGCCATTGAATAAATTTTATATTATAAAAGAGAACCATAAAGAGAACAAATTTCTTTTAATATTAAAAGCAAAGCATTACCAATAGATAATAAATTTGAAATTGACTCCATTTTTTCATTTTTCTAAAGAATTGATCATTTATTTGAAAACATTTTGATAGGTCATTAACTTTAGAAGTGATAGCTTTTCATTTAATATTGATTCAACATTAACTGTAGTGTATAGTAAATTACTAGTAATAAGTTTATTCAATAATTGTGCTCATCATAAAAATTCCCAAATTATTAAATAGAAAATCAATAGTTCGAAAGCGAGTGCTTTTCACAAAAATCGTTATTCTTGTAAACTCTTGAATCATATTTTCAATGGATTCACTTTTACAAGTGATATATATTTTAAATAGTTTAATAGAAAAGCGTGTTTTCATTTGATTTTCAAAACTAATTTATTTTATTCTTTAAACTAAATCAATATGTTTGACAAAATTCATTTAAATGAAAATAGAAATGGAATCAAAAGATTTGAAAAACGAATTCATTTAAATTTACAAATAGTTATGAAGTGTAAAATGATTTAGAGCTCATTTAAAACAATAGATACTATTCATTAGAATTGAGTTAAACTCAATGTTTTCTTATCTGATTGTGATTTCCTTTCATTATAAACTGAAACTTTTATTTTAAGCTGAAATTAAATGCTTCTCTTATCTGGCCTTTATGTTTGACTGATGTTTTGTAAGAAAGTGTCATTTAAGGTGCAAAATTACTGTCACATTCATAACGTTTCTTTTGTGTAACATCTAAATGGAGAAAAGGTATAGAACTTAGGGAAGGCTTAAGGCAGGCGCCAAATAGACAACTCTCAAAAATCAATGGATCAAAAGCTCATTTGATTTATAAAACAATTTTTATCATTGTATTGTAATATTAATATATTGACAACACTGTTAACCTATTAGCATTACCCTACTATTGGCAACAATTCCATAAGCATGCATAGAATGAATAGCACCCACTTATTGGCAATTTCCTCAAAATCCTAGTTTTGAACTTAAATTATTTAAAAATTGATGCAAAAGTTTAAAATAATTTTAAAATTTCTACAAATAGTTAATTTAATACTATATTTAATTATATATGTTTTTAATGATAATATATTGGCAAATCTTGTTATTAGCAACTCATATCTGATGCACGGACTAGTTGCCAATAACCGGGTCAGACTGTATATGTAAAATGGATTTGAAATTTTCAAAATGTCCATATAAACAGTTCTCTAAATTTTGATGGTCTCTATTTCAGAATAGTTTAAACTTTCTTTAAAAGCTTTTCTGGTGAGAAGTCAACCAAAAAGCAACTGAATATCAATACCCAAATGGTATGCCATACGCATAAATTTTCGATGATTGCATTGAGACATAATTTAAAAGTATGTATTTTATTGACAAGATTTTAATGTTATCTCATCTGATAACTCATGTAAAAGCTTAGAGAAATTGGATATTTTATTTTTAACCAAAAGACAAATCCTTCAGAGGAGATTTGAAAATAACTTTAATATTATGGTAAATATGAATGAGATTAGGATTAAGATAGCATATAAACAAAAGAAAAGAATAGGGCTTATATTTTGATAGCATTGAAGCATTAAAAGTCAATATTGTAAGGGGAAGACCAAGAAAAGAATTTCTTTCAATGTAATCCAATTACTACTGACACAAAGGAATAGAAATGAGAATCACAGGAGAAAAGATCCTAATGAAGAAGAACCATCAAGAATAAGAAAGGAATGATAATTTGCATACCAATGTTGTTTAAAAAGTCATACATCTACTGAATATAGAGAAAGATTACTATTTTTTATTCGAATGAATTCGGACTCTCATTGCATAAAACTTAATAAAGTGTATGTATAAATAGCTCAATGAATCTAATTTTGTGAACGGAATCAAAATTACCATTTTAAGTAAATATTTACATTTATGAATTGCTACAGTCGTGCCTATAAAAAGGGATCTTTTCATACAATCAATTTAAGTTTGCGAACATTTATTAGTTTTTTCAGATAAAGACTTCTAAATATGAAGAATGAGATATAAGAATTGAATTCTAAACTCAAGTTCATTTACATTTTTTTAGTAGACATACAATTACAACAAACGAGTCTTTTTATAGCTCTTTCTTGAAACTTATTCCTTGCCTTAAATTTTTTATGAAATATAAGTCAGATATATTATATTTACATTACTTATAGTACATGAATATAAGTCTTAATTTTATAAAAAGGAGATGACTATGAAATAATTATATAATTATTATGATAGAAAACACAAACCGATAAGAATTTGAATGAAGATTCTTATGTATTATTCGGTATTATTCAATAATATATATATAAGTACAGTAAATGAAATTTTATATTTTGTCTTATGCTATATTAATGCTAATAATAATAAACATATTGTAGTTAATATCAAAGTAAACATAATAAACATAATGAAAATTGTAAAATAAATGATATTAAAAATAAAACAAATAGTAAAAGGCATAGAATAAAACAAATAGATAAACTCTTTCTGTTTACTTGAGAACCATCAGCCAGTGTGCGAGAAATGTATAAAAGTACCAGTATATGTACACTACAATAAAAGTATTTCTCACACTCAGGCTCAATGATCACAAGTAGTCCGCGGAGAATTTTCATTTGGATAGTGTTTAAATTAAAAAAAGGTAACTTCATTTACAGCTGTTATATATTTATAATGTTAACTATTTTGAGCGATAGTAATAGTGTAATTTTGAGCATTTTTAAGATGCAACAATTTATAATTGAAACATATAAACTTATTTAATGAAAGTAATCATTCAAATCTGATTCAAATAAGATCATATCATTTAAAAACATTGACTTTTATTTAAATTATGCAAGTTTTGTAATGTGTTCAAGAATTTATTTTGATTGCTACATCTTCTAATGAGATCCCTTCATGTAAATCAGTTTTTCTATATATCAATTTTGCTTCGCTTTTTCATATGTGAGGGAATAAATCAAATAATATTTAATGATGGATTTGCTTTTTCTAATCAACTTTAGAGATGTTAACTGCACGCAAATACATTGCATATTGCTTAACATATATTATTTTAAAGCAATATATTTGAATAGGGTTATCATCTCTATATCATTTGAAAAAAGCAAATCCGTCATTAAATAATTTTTTTTTGTCAAATGTAAATCATAAAATAGTTAGAAATATAATAAGAAGCCCCGATATATTCTACATCAATGGATGTCAAGGCATTTGATTTGATTGAATGTTTAGAAAGATTGAAAACAATAATTACTGTAAAACTCTTAAAAGAATTTTCTGGATTTTAAAAAGCATTAGTATACGATTGAAAAGTGAGTGAACGAAGTATTAAAATTGCGCGTGGGCTCAATACTATGCATGATTGAAAATGCATTAAATTTTATTGTTGTTTTTGGTTTATATTGAAAGCAATCTATTTTTGTGTACTTAAGCATTTCAAAAAGTGAACTCTATTTTTTAAAACTAAGAGCAATTTTCATTCTGCTTAAAATTCATTGCGTCAATAGTTTAGCTCTAAATATTCTCATTTTTAAAGAAGGATTTAAATTCATTTCATTTAAATGTTCAAATCATTTGTTGTAAATATTTAATTAATTAAAACAACTCATCTATTAATAATATTTTCACTTTTTAATTAGTTGTAATGAGCATTGCTATGAATGCTTCAAATATTTGCTTAAATAACATTTCAAAATTATTTTATTTGTTTTATGTTTAATATTCATAATAAAAGATTTATAGACTCAGTCAATATATAAGAGGGTTTTCGTATGCATTTATTTAAATATTTGAAAATTAACCCAATAGTTGATGAAATCTAAATATAACAAAACTGAGAAATAATATTAAAACATTGAACTTAAATATCCGCCCTTTTGAGCAAAAAACTTTATTTTATTTTAAATTATAAGTTGTTGAAACACGAAAATATTGGTATATAATCATAGACTGAAAATCTTCGCGGGTCTTTCTTTTCATCTTTAGATTTAAAATATATTTTATAATTTTTAAAAACTTCGATTACATTATCCATGAATTATAGTAAGTGTTAGAATTATTCTAAATGTTAAAAAATAATCCAATTTGTACAATAGAGAGACACTATTCCATAGGGAAATTAGTAAATCGCATCGTCTTTATGTTTGACAAAGCGATTTAAAGTCAATAAATATTGAATTGAAACCGGACCACTACTTAATACTAGATTTGCAATACTATTGTGTTTGTATTGTCATGTATTGTGAAACAATGCGATCGGACATAAGTTTATGTTCTCAAACAGATTCACAATCAAATACTATTACTTCAAACAACAACGAAAAAATAGTTATGAAGACTTAAGTGACTCGTTGCACGATATAATCATTTTTTGGGTTAATATTCTATTAAAATGATGACTAATTAACTAAGTTTTTGAGTGTTTTTAACTTATATTACATTTTTCGATCATTAATGTTGAATAAGTCGGATTATCTTTACTAATTTGATTTCCAAATGAGTTATAAGACTCCTCCCGAAAGGGAAAACGCAAATATGATTTCATCAAATTTTATAGTTATACAAAAATGTAGCAAAAATGAACACAAGTTTGAATTTATAAAGTGTGAAAATCAAACTTAATGTTCAAATGAATTTAATGTTTGAACAAAATTCAAAATTTAATGCATAATAGCTTTAATTTGATTTTATTATTTTGCTGACATCAAAGCATTCCACATAATTAATTGGCTGTTAAGGCTTCGACTTTTATAAATTATTTGATTGTTTAATAATATAAAACCAAAAGCTTGAGTGAAGAGCCATTACTGGCATTTCAATAATTTAAAATCAATAAAATTGTAATAAATATAATATTTTAAATTTAATCAAGTAAAGCAAATTTAGATGAAAGCATAAAAACGCTGAGTTCAGTACAGTTTATTTCAATAATATTTATTTAAAGACGAGTGGAATATTAGTTGATAGCGGATTAACTGTAAAACATAAAAAATTGATCGACGCAAACACTAAATTATGATTTATTAAGTAATTAAATAATAGTTTGAAAATTTTTAAAGGCATTAACGATGAATCAATTGAAAACATAAGTTAGTTAAGCCTTTAAAATAAAGCTAAAAAAGTGTAAAATTAATTTCATTTAAATTATTCACAAAGCTATTAATTATTGAATAATTAGTTAAAATTGAGATTAAGTTTGAGAATTAGTCAATAATTCTCAAATACTAGATCTCATAGTTTATTCGGTTTAATTTTGCTATAAAATAGTTTATCAAAAGTATTATTGATTGCTATTTGTAAGTGATATATAAAAAGTGTATGTATATAAACAGGTAGAATATGTGAATACAACAACAATTTGCTTTCAATCTTAACAACTTTCGATTGAAATAGAAGTTCATGAATAAGGTAATGAGTATCCGATCAAATACTGGTATAATAGTAAACAAATTAAAAAATAATTTTACCGTTTCTGATGGCTCTTAAAGTGGATTCAGGTTTTTGAAAACGAACACTAAATTTTATGTTAAACTTAATTAAATTTTTGTTCAATAATATTGTCATTAAAGCAAGAGTTGTGTTACATTACTTTAGTTCACAAAACAAATGATTATTACAAACAATTTAATGAATTGATGATAAAATAGCTTTCAATACATTTCCATCATTTGATTTCACAGGACTTGAAAAAACTTATCAAACTTTTAAGATTTGTTCAAATTGTTAGACATGTTATCATATAATAGAAGACATTTTCTGAATTTGTTGAGAAAAAAGTGTACATAAAGTATAGACTAGTGATGGCTTTAACTTACAAGCATAGAATGCGATGGTAGTGACTATCGAACTGTATCAAAGTGAGCATCCGTTTTGCTCTGCTTCCTGAGACTTATACAGTTCTATATATAGAGGATGCGTAAGAGCTATTGGATCAGCTCTGAACCGGCAGCAGCATCACAATCATCAAATAATACTAAGCAGTGGCATTACACTAGTGAACAATTTTCAAGCATTTGCAGAGCCCTCGCACAGACGCTTTTGGAAATTTTCTTCTGTATTACAGTGACTGACGAGAATCGAAAGCAAAGATCGATTGTAAGCATCGCATATATTTGCTAACATTGGGCATCACTTCTATTCTTATGCGTGTAATTCGAGTGGTGGCCAAGTCTTTTCTCTTGATCTTAGTTCACATCAGAATGCATGGCACACACATTGCTAAATGATGTACAGACATAAAATTGGTATCGCGCGCATGTCAACTATCAATTCTTCAGCTAAAGTTTTGCTCATTTGGCCATTGATTCACACTTTTTGCAATCAATGTCACACACATTGCAAGTGACGGATCTGAAAATGGAAGAGTAATAAAATTATCAAAAGTGAGGCAAAAAATTGTTTGAAGAATAAATTGAGTACTTCTGTAACATTGCATTCTGTATTACATTTGCATTCTATAGAATATATTTCTTTACTCAAAATGATTGCAAAATAAGCGAAATGCGAAGTAACAAAAATATCTCTATAAAAAAGTGTTAATTTATTTTAAATTAATCATAAATTTTTAATTTCTGGTATAAAGTGTCACCAAATCTTATACATAAAACAGAATCTGATGAGTTCAGCAAAAATCTGAGTAAAGGAAACTAAACCTTATTGAGAACAAAAAATAAAAACTAACGAAAAATGAGTCGACAAATAAATAAATAAAATATATAAGATATATATGGAATTCAATGCTAGCAATTGAAGTGAACCTAAACTCAGAGAAGTTTGAGTATTATCTAATTTATCATTTTGCACACAAATCCCTCTATTGTACAGTACTTTGCTTTGTTCTGATAAATGATAGTCAGGCGGCTCTATCGATAAAATTTAAGTAAAAAAAATAAAATAAAAAAAGCAAAAATTTTGTTTCTTAACGCTTTAGCTTGTCTTTACTTATTCCTAGGCTTTAAATTCAAATTAAGCCTAAGCTTTGAATTCAATACTATAAACTATTCATTTAGAACTTCTGCAATTCGTTGATTACTATTAAAGTTGAAAAAATCTTACAAAAATAGCTATTATTTGAATTTTTTATTTGAATTTTTTATTGGAATTTTCTATCAGAAAATTTAATCAATTTTCCACTGCATTCAGAGATTTATTACGCTATGGTGTAACCCAATAATCTCAAAATTGGGAAACATTGGGAATTATTCAACACACGATTCAGGAGATTTTGGATTTTTTCTCAACGTATCTTAGAAACTATAAAATTAACTCAAATTTAATTTTCAAATTAGAGTAAGTTTTCAAACACTTAATTGGAGACACAGAGAGAAAATCCTCTAAACAAAGATTATTGTAATCTTTAGTAAAATAGTTTTTTTTAAATAATACAAAAAATTATTTTTGATCTCAAATCTAAGTAAAATCCATTATTTGAAAATAAGAGCAATTATTCTTTTAAATAATAAGTTCATTTTTAAAACATATCCTAACTTTAATTTAAAGTCTTTTCTAATGCTTAAAGTTTTATCTTCAGTACGATTAAAGGTCATTAAAGGTCAAACAGCCAACAAATTGAAATGAGTATTAAAAATGTTTATTAAATAAAGTTTTGTGAACTTCTATCCAATAAAATTGCAATTTTTGAAGAAATAAAAAGAAAATTATTTTGTGCTGCATAAGGGTATATACATAGCAGTATAAGTTAATTTTAAAAGCATTCCATTAGTTAAATAAAGTTAAAAAGTAGAAGTTTGCTCAGAAGCTAAGTTTGAAACTAAAATAAAAAAAGCAATTAATTCACATTTGAATAGTCAATTAAATTCAAATTCGATTAAAGTTCATGAGCTCTGGAATATGTTGACTTTTACTAGCATTGTATATAATGAAATATAGCAGATCGTGAATTTTCAAATAACACGACTTCAATGATTCGCTATTTCGATTTGGATGTCGTTGTGCAGCAACAAAAGAACGGCTTTTGCAGTATTAAGTTGTGCATTGAATAATAATACTGTAGTATTAAGTTTACTTTGGATTGAGAGGCAGTGCCATCCCAGGTCCTAGCACCATAGCACCAGTTCCTGAATTCGTCAAATTATAAAGTGCTTATCATATTTGATACATACAAAACATCGCAAATTGCATTTTGACATTAAAAAGATTATAAACAGATTATTTGCTAAAATTTCGGCCACTATTAAATATACTTCCACGCAATGGTACTCTTGAGACTAAAGTACAGGCCATCAACTGCTTAATCGCCAAATTCGCTGAAGATATAAAAGTATTCTATTTGGATATGTCGAACAAACTTATAGATTCTCCCGGAAAACAAAAGGGCGGCCTTTTCTGATTCTGTACAACTCGCTAACGAAGGCTATTAAGTCTGGTACTAAACTATGGAAACTCTTCTCAAAACAGATGTACTTCTCTGTCCGCCGTACAAAAGAAAGAGTTATTTTTTGACAACTATTTTCCTGAATATATCGTATGAGACTTTTAGAGAATTGATTATAGAAATGATGAAAAAGTTATTAAATATTTAATAATTTATATGAAACACTGTTTTCAT
>JAQGCH010000346.1:0-25483 GCA_034699485.1 Nanhermannia elegantula | reverse complement strand
TGAGTCTCAAAATCATGTTCAAGTTAGAGAGGTTGTTCAACATAGGGAGAGTTCAAGTTAGGGAGGTTTAACTGTAACTAAATTTTGTATCTATTCTAATATTACTTTATATCAATTTAAACTTTAATAAATCAATTCTCAATATATGTGACAGTCATAATGGTGGGCCATTTAAAATCTATATTCATTTATTGGTTTTTGTAAAGAAGTGTCATTCTTAGAATAAATTGAATTTCATTTTAAGAAAAGTGTTATTAAAAATTCTTTTATTAACTAACCATTTTTGATTTATATTCTATAATTGAAAATCTTAGAAATAGAAAAGAATAGAATTGAGACCTATAGAAATTGAGACCTACCTATGTCACAAAAAATAATAATTTATTATAAGAGTATATTTTGATTCTTATACAAAGATTAAGTATTGAGTAGTTAACGAACATTATTTTTGATAAAACTAGCAGTGCTTTCATGATTAAAACATATTTATACGTTGCAGTTATACTAAGATTAATGTAATTCATGTTCTGTTCCTTATACTGAAATCGTTACTATTTTATGAAAACAGATGAAATATCTAATAAACTATAAATAATTAAGTGATGTTAAAGTCTTTTTCAATAATACAAATTTGAATAAATAATACTTTAAAACTACATATTATTGCCAATAATATAAGAAATTTCAAAACCAATTTGCCCTCTAATTAAATCATACCTAACCTAACCTAAAGTTAAGTTTAGGTTAGGTTTTTAATGCAATACTTATCTGCTATGCAGGAAAGCAAACTTACTCGAGGTAAGTACATCGTATACCATAGCCCAGCCATAGCCAACTTTCACATATCTGCTCTGATATGTGAAAGCACTTTGAAAAATCTTTCGTTTGATACCAAATTTTAGTAAATCGGTTTAGGGAGTGGTAGGTTATACCCAAATAAATTTCTTAAATTTTCAACTAAACATTTTTGAGTTAAACAAAAATACACGTATCCAATCATTTTTTGGCCTCTATCAGATTCATGTATCATTAAAATATCTAAAAGTTGTTCTGGGAATATTTGACCTTGTCACATTTTAATAATAATGTCAAATGTCAAAATATTTTGTGACGAGGTCGGTACAAAAGGTTGTCCACTCATAAAAATTGCTTAAAACCACCGGCAGACGCTTTGCAATCGACTGTACTTGATCAACAACAGAGTATTTGACTCTTAACAGCAATTTGACATCATGTCCAAAGTCAAACCAATTCTCGAACCCTTCGGCATCTGTTTCATTGAAAGGCAATTCTAATATATTGACTGCATTTACGTTCTCGACTTTGACTTTGAATTCAATGTTCAAGCTTTGAATACGGATTTGTGCCAAATCATCGTATGTTTATGTTATAACGTGTGGGTCAGTGTGAAACTGTAAACTCTGTTCACTTTTGAGTTTAATGACACCTTCATTTGCAGATCCGTTTTGAGACACATCAGTACTAATGAAAAGTCTTGCATTTGTCGCACCTCTCAATCCCTCAGCCCTTATAACGAAAGCTTTTATTTCAATCTTTTCTTGTCTTAGTTCTTCTTCCAATTGATTAAGCATTTGTGTGATGTCAGTATCGAAATTTGGGTCAACCACTGGATTCTGAACAAGAAGGAGATCCAACAGCGCTTTTTTGCCACAGTTGCAGTTGTTATCATTATCTTATATTTGATTCAATTAATTTGAGATTTTTAAAAATTATAACGTTAGTGAATGTTAGTGTCCGTTATTGTTGATCGTAAAATATTTTTAGACAAAATTTACTGTTTATGGCTTAACAATGAAATAACCGTATCGTTGAACTCACGCTAAACTCGTCAAAAACATTAGGTTTAAATCAAAATATTAGATTTTATTATAGATCATAATAAATTTATATTTTGTAAGCCTAATAATTATCCTATTTTTGCTCACTAGATGTGTTACAATAGCTAACATAAATCCATGTAATGACTAGTTTATTGCTAACATAGTTTATTGCTTATCATAAAACAAATTTCTGCAGATTAAGTGATTAATATATTACTATTACTATGAGAACACATTACTAAACAATAGACTATTTAATCAAAATTAATTGTAATCACTTATTGGCCTAATGGTTAGAGTGTTGGACTTAAAGTCCGATCACTAATAAAGTTAGTGTTCAAATGAACTTATATTCACAGATTATTATCAAAACTGATGAGACATGGATTTCTGTTAGCTATTGTACATTGATCTTTGAATATATAGTTTGTAATACAATACTTGAACATTAAATTATTAGAGTTTTATTTAATGTTTCAATTAGTAGTTGGATTTCTTTAGACTAATTGACAATAATTAGCTATTGTGTCGAATGTGGGAGTATTGTTGAGTCTGCACCGATGTTCTATAGCAGTGGTTTTTAACCTTTGAGACCTCAAGAACCACCTTTTTGATAAAAATAATTATTATACAGTCGGTTGTTTGACACTTATTTTGTTCAAAAATTAAAATTATATTGAAAATCGATTGAAAACCCAAAATATTTTTTAGAAATAAAAATTGATTTTAACTTGTTTCAAAAATAACTAAACAATTAAAAACTTATTTAGCGTACTCACGAATACAGTATAACCTGTAGAGTTGATCACCTCTATAAGTTGATCACCTGCTTAAGTTGATCGCTATATTGGTGTCTATTGCGAATCCCATAGGTTTAACATAACCTATAAGTTGATCACTGTATATGTTGATCAGAAAGTTGGTGTCTAATAAGTGATCAACTTATACAGGTTTTACTGTAATTGCTATGAAGTGCTCTTTAAAGAATCAATAAAACACAAAGCGCTTAAATCATTAATTAACTGAATTTTACATCAAAATAGATATATGTTTTAAGAGAATATTTATTAAAAGTAAAACTAAATGATTTATAATTTATATTACAACAAATTAAAATTTTTCGTCAAGTTTCAGTTATGAACTTTCAATATTCGAGTCATATATTTCTCACTTCGTTAACAAATAAGAAATCAAAGGGCTTAAGAAAATAAAACATAAAAATCCACAACGAATTAGAAGATTTTCTGTACATCCTATCCAGTGTAGTGTCAAAACATGAACATTCGTTGAGGATTTTTCAAAAATTAAGTAAATTAATGAATATAAAATTAAAGTCATGCTGTGTTCGCTGCAAATCCCAATCTTTTTATATAAAATACAATTTAAAGTGTGATTTTTTAGAAATAGTTTTGCTTTAAATTAATGCGAATCTACGGTAATATAATTTGCTACTATTTCTTGAAAAGTTACACTGAGAAAGTGCTTACTCTCTCCTTTTGCATATAAAACTCACCCACAGCCACACAAACTGAGGTCAGACTGGTTACAGCACTGGTAACACTTCCTATTTTGGTTAAACAGTTTCTATAAATTCAGAAATTGAAACTCTTTTTTGATAAAATAAATTCTAAATAAAGTTTATTTTTAAAAATCAAAACAAGTAATGAATTTTAATTAATAACGATATACTTTAGTGTTAATAACATTCTCTGTTGTAAATCTCAATGAATCTATTTATATGAATGTCTATAATATAAGTATAAATCTATTTGAACTTTGAGTTTAGCCCAAACTTTTCTCATTTGAACAAATTTTAAAACTATTTTATTTGATATAAAAATCAAATTATGGCTAAAAAATAACAGCGAATTAATTAATATAAACACCAGTTTATGAATTCTGTGCGAATTTTTATTTACACTCTAATATACTAATTGTGCGCTATTTTTCTAAGACTTTTCTTAATTAAATAATTTTTTACAAATGAATTCTTTAGACAATAGTTCCGCCACAATTAGTATCGATATTTTCATCATTAATATGTATTTTTACTGCATTTACTTCTGTTATATCTTCTTTATCTGCTGTTAAGTTATTATTATTTGTGTTCTCGTTATGCACTTCATTGTCTTTCATTGGATTTGATGACGAACTTCTACTTCGCTTAATACGTATCGGAGATTTAGATCGGATTGAGTTTCCTCGAGACAGAAATATTTTTTTACTATTTATAGGACTCGGCCTTATTATAAATCTGTTAGAAATCAATATAAATGTTAAAAATTATTATTTTATTAATGAAGTGAAAATAATTGACTTTTTGATTAAAGGTTTGCAACGAAATATTAAACGCAAGTTTAGTATTTAAAAAATTTTTTAAATTTTATTAAAAGCCTATATAAATATAAAATATTGTCATTAAAATTTGTTAGTATTTTGCTGAACAACTTTTCAGACCTCCAGAGGTGCGTTTTAGGAAAATCTTAAGAATCGAGGGAAGGGTCGAAACTCATCGGTTTTATGAGTCAATATTTTAAAAAATTTATTGAGAGATCTGTTCAGTTTATCTCCATAAACATGACTGAGATGCGTAAACTCCGCGGATTTTTAATACAATTCTTAAAGAAAGCTTTTTTGATATAATTTTTTAGTACATTATTTTCGAAAAATAAAACCTAAAATAATTTATTTTAATTTTTCATAAAACTTAAAAAAATCAAAAGGGGACTAAAAGTCATTAGGCTTCGATTCAATGGAGAAAAATTTGTTGAACATAGAAAATAATTTACTCATTAAAATATTTTAAAATAATTCTTACACAATATCTCCTTCTTCTAGTTTCAAATCACAGCTCGGATTTATGATAACATAAGATAAACTGCTTCTCTTCTCAGAACAGTTGTCTATTCATATAAAAGCAAATATAAGTTTATACGAAACAAAAATAAGTAAAAGTATACCATAATCTTCTTGAGGTATTCCCATGTCTTGCATCCTATTTCTCACCAAATTAGTTATCTCTTGTCTCTCAACCTCAACACTCAATTGTTGAAAATTTGTTTGTTCGCTAACAGGAAATACGAAATCAAATGATATCTGGACTCCCTTTGGGACAAAGCAATGAATTAAAGCTTAATTGATATAAATTTTTTATTTATATATATCTCACAGAAGATAAATCCGGACTTTGAGTGCTTTGTGTTCTGTATATACCGATAGGTATTTCACAAGTTGTTGAACACAACCGCTGATAAAGTCTACCGTAAGTTCTGATCCAGAGATCATCTTTAGTGATACGCATGGATGATAGGAATCCGGAACCGGGCGCTTGATCTATGCCTAACAGGAGTCTAATCACAGTTATCATGTAATCTTTGACGAACGCTTGATATAAGAGTGTGTCTAACATGGAAGCACTGAACACACTTCCGGCTGCAAACGGAAGCCTAAACATGTATGATATGTGAGATCCGCGTTCGCGTTCGTGCTGTAAATAATCAATCATTCCTTTAATTATCAATAGATTAGAACTTAATCTCTAATAAAATATTAAAATATAATATTAAGGCTTAGGCGAGCAAATAGTGTCAACTTATATTCAATTGTTTTACTCGAATTTGCTATAATATGCTGTAATTAACCGATTTCCATAAGAAGGGCCTATGAGTATAGCACTTTGTATATACTCATAGGCCCTTCTTATGAAAATGGGTTAAATTTATGATTAATGTGTTATACCTTTTCCATTTTGGACAATGAGAGAGCGTAAGCGTCATGTGCGCGAAACTGCATGAATCTCATGTTACTCGACTGACTCAGTTCTGTGATCATTCGCGCCGATGGAAACATCTTAAACATTGTTTGTACGGCTACTATTGTATTACAATCGGCCAAATAGTCTTCTTCCGCAGAATTAGTGGATTCTTTGTTGACCACAACTACAGAGTCAGCTAAATTGATACCGGCGCGGATGAGGTCATCGAGGCTTGAGTTTGAAAAAGATTTAGAAAATGAAAATAAATAATTATATGAGAAAATAATGCATTTACTTGTCAATGGATCCCTGCATCCAATAGACGAGTGGGAACCATGAAATGGCATCAATGAAAGCAAGGTTTGGTCTTCGCTCTAATAGTAGTACTATTGGTCTCAATGTGTTTGGATTATGAAAATGAGCTCTAAGAGGCACTATGAAGTTGTAGATACCATTACTGGCATAATCAGCAGCTAATATAATACATCTTGTTTGCTGCCAATTGTAGTCACGCGCGTGAAGATGAGAACAGTGTTCACATTGCTGTTATATAAATCACATAAATATGACCATGCTACTTTTTAAGACTCTTATTGCGAGTGATATACCTTTGAAATTTGTAAACAACAGGGAGGCTTCTTATCCTTGACTAAGTAACATAATGTAGGGCTTACACCAACATAAGGCGATACCGGAGGAAACCCTTTAACAATACTTTGAAAGAAATAATTTAATTTAATATTTTTCTTTAATCGCTGGATTTGAAGCAAATCCTTGTTCAAAAAGCTATAATTTGAAAACAATATGAAATAATATATTGATTGGAAAGCAGACAAATTCAATAATAGTGTACATGTAGTGAAAGTACAAAAAGCACATACTCTGAACTTTCTGCGGGTGAAGTCCACGGGATTTCTAAGTATTTTTCCTGTTCGTGTTCATGTTCTGAGTCATGATCACTGTCAGAGTTTTGTTCACCAAACATGGCAGGAACGGGTGCAATGCTGGGTCTTCGACCTCGAGCTGCCACCACATCGTTTGCTTTAGTAGTCGGAGACGCAGGAGAGCCGAACTCAATCTTAGGCACTTCGAGATGACTCGAATTACGTCCAGTTGTGACTCTTTTTACTTTGACTGCAAACTCAGTGACTGCTCTTTTTAGTCGAGTGGGAGAGGAATCGCGTCTTATTTTTGTTCCAGAAAGTGTTGAGTCCGAAGAGAATATATTTGAACTCTTTCTTCGAGCGGAAGAAAGGAATGACATCTCTAATGATTGTTTACCGGATTCGTTTGGGGTCTTCTCGTTCTCTTCGGTTTTTATGTCTCCGTTTCCGTTGCCTTCAGTCGCTTGTTGTGAATGAGATGTCGCCGGAAGAAAGGCTGAGTTCTCTTCTTTTGTTATATTCATATAAAAACAAATGTCTGATATTTTTAGGACATAAGATGGCCCCGGATTTAACATTATAGGCCACGTGCCTCTCATGTCTGTCTGAATACCAATCAGAGCCACTCCATATCTAATGTAAAAATTGTTTTTAAAAATAATTGTATTTTAGTGTAAAAGTGTTTAAGAATAAAGTTCTTGAAATCGATCTTTGAATTTATCAGATTTTTCGCTTTCAAAGAATCTTTGAAAACTACTATAGAGTTAAAGTTAGAATTGATCATAAAATTCGATCAGTCGATGAGTTTAAAAGTTCTTGAAGATCATCAGTTTTGTAAGTTTCCTGATGAGTATCAGTACAAAAGTTCTATTCATTAGTTTCGAGTGAAATATTTTTTTCTATATTATCATTGATTTTTCAATAATTCAACCGTTGAGTGCAAGACTAGCCTTAGCTCAAAATGCGATAACTGTTAACAGTTAAGCATTCAGTTAACCCTTTTTGAGCTAAGGCTAGTCTTGCACTCAATGATTGAATTGTACTTTCAATCTCTTTCAATAAGTTTTCAAGTATTGACTTTCAAAATTGAACCATGCTCAATTAATTTTAATTTATAGCCACAATAATTACATCGCTTGCAAATCTATTTAATAACATAATTCTACAATTAAAGACTTGATTTAGTCATATGTTGTCAAAAGAGTTTAAATTTAGTCCTCAATAAAGTCAAATAAAAGTTGAAAAAATCATCGAAAAAGGACTGATATGTTAGGAAATGTTTCTCGCCATAGAGGTTCGAACCATTAACCTCTAAGTATACGATTTGCACGCGCGATGGATACAGCACATTAGAACAATGCGCCACTGGAGAGTCATATAAGAAATTGTTTAACTTTTTGAAATTTAAATCTCTGTCTTTTGAATTCAGAACCAATAACCACATATCTATTGCGCTAATGTATAGATATATAGAGTTATTGTTAAAGAAAACATTCAATACATTTTTTTTATTATGCCAAACATTGAATAATCGCACGTGAAATGTATTTCTTTTTCATTTTTAACATAATTTTATATCCAGTGGCGGAACCAAACAATAAGTTTTTTAATGTGAGAAAAATTCAAGTTTTTAATGAAAAGAGTTAGAAAATGATATTAAAAATCAATATATAGAAGTACAGTACAGAGTACAGTAAAATTCTATAGGATTTTAAGATAAATTTAAATAATTATTTCCGCCACTGGTTTGTATGGGTGAAAAGTGAATCCAATTTTGCAAATCTCGCGCATCTCTTCGCCACATCATTCGCATTCACAAAGCAATACTGATTTCACGTGAGATTATTTTGAATGACTTTTCAATAAAGTTATTAAGTTTGAAATGAGAGAAAGTTTTCAGCCCTTGACAGCAGCTATTTCTGTATTCAAAGAATAATTACACTCAATTCCAGTTATAACATATAGTAAAAAGTTTTACCCAAGTATAGCAATATTGAGTTTTGGTTAATCTTTTCAATTAATTAAAGGTCTTTTTAAAATCCATAAGAAATTGGGATTAAAGTTAAGAGTTTGAGAATCAATTAAGTAGTTTTAAGCCGTTCTCAAAATGGGATTTAAGTATATAATAGCATTAAGTTTAACTGTAGAACATTTGAGCATTTTTTTCATCAGTGCCGTATCCAGTTAGGGGCCAACGCCCCCCCCCCCACCCAACCAAAAATTTCTGGCTACGGCTCTGTCTTTCACGTAATTATATTTTTGTAATTCATATAATAATAAAAAGTTCAATACTTTTATCAATTAATCTTCAGTTTTATGCAACAATATTAAAGTCAAAATATTTTAGGCTATAAATTATGCACATTTATGCTAATCGTGCGAAATAATGCAAAAAATTTGTCTTATCGTCAATTTGCATATGAATTTAGGGTTTGCCACAAATCAGCGTTTCCTTAAGGGTATAATAAAAAAAATAAAAATACTAATAAAAAAATAAATCTAAATTCGAGCTCAGAATTCATGACATAAACAATAATGAGAAGCAGAAAGTTTTAGATTTTGATTCAAAGTTTAAACACGTTTATATATTTTAACAGCAGAAGACTTAAGTCAATAATAAAATTGTTTAAATATCACTTTATTTGTCAAAACTTGTGTTTAAATTTATGCAAATTATTCTTTTTAGAAAATCTGTATTCAAATCGTTCCAAACATTGAGTTTAACTTATCTTACAATTCAATTCTATCGTAAAAAAGTTCTGGCAATACATAAATCGTAACGCTTTTGCATTTATCTAAAGTCAACTGAATTACAACTATTCTTAGTATTAAGTATTTAAAGAGCAATTGTTTACCAGATTCACGGCATTGAATATACTGTATATAGAAATGAGAGGTAAACATATTCTAAAAATCTCCGGTCCGGGTCTGAAGTTAGAGCTTAAGTTTCTAACAGATCTTTGACTGTATTACAGCTTCAATAAAGTCAGTAAAAACACTTATGAAGATCACTATAACTTAAATATTAATAAAATAATCAATTTTCCATTTGTTAGCTTTGATAAAGAGTATATGATATTAAAATACATAAATAAATATTAATATGCGATAACTCTATACTGTATTAAATTCAATATTAAATGCTTTTACTTATATATAAAACTATTTAATTATTAAAATAGATTTGCTTTCATAATAAGCTCAATGAATAAAAGATGCGAAGAATTAGTGCTTTGAAACTCATAATTCACGCTATAATGGAATAAATTTATAGCGAAAAATACCAATGAATTGAATGCAATCCAATAAAATTGGGATCATTTGTGGTATAAAAATAATGAAATTCAGGACAATAGTAATGAGAAATAAACTGAAGATCACGACAGAAAATTGAACAAAATATTTTGCTATTAACTGATATGAGATCTTAATCAAAGTAAATCCTTCTATAAATAGAACCAGAAATAGGCCTAATTTGGGCAAAAACACAATAACAATGAAATTGGCCGAACATTACTCGTAAATCATTATCGAAATATAAGCCGAAAAGCATGGAATAGAGACTTCAATTTAGGTCTTATCTGAATCTGTAGTTGTGCAGCAGTTCTGCAGCAGTTCTGCAGCAGTTCTGCATGACTTCATTAAATCCTTACTTTCTATGTGAATGAAAAGAAGCGTATGTGAAACTTTTGCCATCATATTCGCCAAAGAATCTGCTATCACCCAATCGAATGTGATAAATCTCATTACCAGAGCATTTGCCATATAATCGATGCCATTCCTCGTCAGAGGTTTGTCCTTCTCTTTTATAAAAGGGAGCATTTGGTTAGCATTCAGTTTAATACAAAAGCCCATTCTTTGCTACTATTAGTTGTGATACTATTTAATCAAAAACTTGTGAGTAAATGACTTACTGTCCTCTCGATGTGTGCAGTAATAATGTCACTAAAGTTGATGTTCCCGGACATAAACAATTATTGGCCAACAGAGCGTATTTGAATTCATCTTCACAAACGACATGCTCTATTGAAAAGCAAATATCAATAAAAATGATTTTTATATCTGTGGTCATTGAGATTAAGTATCAGATAAATCTCTATTTTCTTCAATTCACGCAAAGATTAATAACAATTATTTTCTACTTTTATCAAATCCTTATTATCTCATTATTTCTAAACTATTCAAATGTAAAATTTCTTTTAAATTGCAAAACTTCAATATTATTATTAAAAATTATTTAATTTATATTCAAGTATTCAAATGAATTCTTATTATTTCAAACTTTAAGGTTCTGTGAGTTTAATCCCAATCCTCAAAAGAGGAACTCATTCGTAAATTAAAATACATTTCTAAAAAATAATTGTGAGTATTCTGTAATAATTGAAGTGAAAAATAGCTTTTGTCGAAAAAATAAAAACTAAAATTAGCTTAAAAAAGAGCAAAGTTTTAATGAAATTTAAATAATGCTTATAAAGGAATTTGAAAAAAGTTAAATAATAAGTAATGAAAAATGATATTATATTATGTCTTACCCGCAAACGCCACATGAATCTTATTCTCTGGTCGAAAAATTTGAATATATTGCGGAACATTAGGCGCAAAATCTCTTACAGCCCATGAACGCAGAATTGTGTGTTCATCCTTTTTAAAAGGTAGTAGTTTTTTGGTTCAGTTAATGGAAAAAACGCATTTCAGGAAAGAAAATCAAATATTAAAATAGAGTGATATATAGTCATCATTTATTCCAGTTTTTATAGCATCAATTTCATAGCAAAACAAAATTCTGTCAAAAATAAGTATTAATAATATTGTATTTAACATTTCTCTACTTAAAGAGTTTAATGTTAAAACTCTTAAATACTGTTCACTTTTATTAAAGTCTGGGATAAAAATGTTATTCTAGACATCAATTTGAAAAAATAATTTAGAGCACAAACTTGAAAAACGTATTAAATCTTTTAAGCGTTATTTTGTTCTGACTTTCTTAACATTTATAAATTTCAAATCATTAATAAACTATATATTTTTCCCCTAAAACTTAAGTATTTATTATGATAACTGAAAAATGTTTCAATAAATTGGATATTTTGTGACAGAATTTTAGCGTCAGAAATTTTCATTAATTTGAGTGATTAACTTACCGCTGCTGATCGATCGATATAATTTCTTGCAGCCAATATGAAACAGGCTTCAGCCGCATTCATCCTATCAAATATTGAAAGATGAGAATTTTGTTTTTTTGCATTATAATTATAAGACAAGAGAGTCATATAAGGAAAAATTAATTAGTTGTTCAGCAAAACAATTCAAGTGCACTCCAGAACAATGGAGTGGTTTTGGTTATGTGTCATATCAAATATTCATAGCTCGAGTTCTGAGACCAAACTATTTTTTGAGAAATAATTTATAATTTAAGCCTAACTCATCTTTAATCAAAGTTTTATTCAAATTCTTCAATCATTTTGTTTATTTTTTTAATTTTTTGTTTTAATTAAGCCCAGGCATGACTTTTACAGTTTTTCTAAAATTATTTTTCATGAAAGCTCTTCAAAGTTTAAGTTTACTAATGATCGTGAATTTAATTCATTCTTTGAGCTTCTTTTTTCATGAATTCATTTTTCTTATCTCTTTTATTATCTTTAGTAAAGGTAAGAGAAGAACAAAAACAAAATCTATCAAAAAATCAATGCATTGCTTAGATGTAGATGAGGAGCGGGTTTCAACCTTTTCAAGTCCGGTACCACTAAAACTGTTAATAAATTTTTGTTAGTGAATAATTTAAATTGTTGTAAGTCCTATTTTCACAAATCTTAAGAAAGCTACTTGATACCACCTGGCGGAACATTTTACGGGTTGGGAATTTTACGTAAAAATCTTTTTAGGTGTACTTTTACGTAATATTACATAAAGATCTGTAAAAAAGTATAAAATTCTGTAAAAATCTTTTTTTCATGAAAATAAAGAGTAATGACAACTTCCCATAGACCTTCTTCTTTGGAGGCGCCCCATCATGAGTCATATATCAGCTGAAAGATCTCATTAAGTACTACAACTTTTCCTCTTGGACCAACTTGATCCGTCCACGGAGTAAAGCACAAGAGGTGAAAAAGTCCTCATTGGAAATACATTATATATCAATACATACATAACATACATAATATATTTCCAATGAGGACTTTTTCACCCTCTGGTGCTTTACTCCGTTGACGGATCAAGTTGGCCCAAGAGGAAAAGCTGTAGTACTCGACGAGATCTTTCAAATACTACTCTATCGCTAAAATCATTTCAACTTTTGAATTAAGGAGCCTTGAATTGCGATCCTTTTAGTCAATTCTTTGCCTGATTTTAAAATAGTTCAATTCATGATATAACAGACCTCAATCTATTTAAAATTTAAATTTAAAAAATGCCAAAATTTTTTCAAAAAGATTTAAAGAAATTTAAGGTTTTTTGCAAAAAAAATCAAAAAATTTTTACAGTATTTTACAGATTTTTAAACGGGCATAAAATCTGTAATTACACTTTGAACAACCCTACCAACTGGTACGCGTAGCAGCGCCTACTTGTTTAAAACCACTGGTCCAGATATTAAACATATTTAAAACCAATGCTTTTATCCATAAAAAGCTACTCTAAAAATCAAAGTCCAAATAAAACAACAAAAAAATAAGTCAAACATTCTTCAGAAATTACTTAAAAATACTCTAAAATGCATTTTTGCTTTACTTCGTAATACATTTCGATACAGTTGTGAAAGTTTATTTTGAATTTTTGATTCTGATTTATTTAAAATGGCTTTTATATAAAATAAAAAATAGAATTTTCAATAGAAATTGCTTCAATTCTACATATGTTTCTACTTTTAGTTACCTTGTATTCATATTTCATATACAAATACAGTCCAATAATGGTAATAAAGTGATTGAGACATCACAAACGAACTCTAGACTTATAAAAAATGTTTAACATACCTCGCTCTTGTAAGATCAGTGTCTTTAAGAGCTGATCCCTGAATGTATATAACCCTTTGAGCCCACATCGGCACTTGTAATATCATTTTCATGGTTGTGTCCAATTCACACGGGGATAATAGTACGACATAGAAATCCTAATAAAAATACAATATTAATAAATAAATATTTAAAGTTATGCAAAACTGCAGCTGTGTAAATAAGTTAATTGAAGTCTTTATATTTTGAAATAAAATTCTCTCTTTAATGCAAAATCAATTACAGTAAAACCTGTCAAAGTTGGGCAAACAGTTAAGTCCTTTTAGCAAAATATTAATTGTTTTTTACTTTATATATTTTGCAAAAAGGACTTAACTGTTTGCCCAATTTTGACAGGTTTTACTGTATTAAACAATTGATTAAGAAAACTAATCCTAATGTTGCGAACTTTAAGACTATTCTAGGAATAAAATCATAATAAACTTGAATGCAAATATTTTTAACAATTAAAAACTTTTAATTATTATTTGTCTGCACAATATTGAGTTTCTTTAATTTTAATGATCAAAACAAGTTCTCTCATTTCTCTATTAAGTAAATTGAGATCCAGGCAAAGAGAGCTCATATAAACCTATATAAACTTAATTGAGGAAAGTTTTAATTCTCTTACTTGTAATAAAGGATGCGCATAAAATTCATTAAGAAAATCCATGATTGTGTCTGATCGAAGAGTGGTACTGCACACCACTACATGCTTCTCAGTTTGAGCGCGATGTATACTAACAAACAAATTAATAAAGCTTCAGTTTCAATGTCAGGGTAAAAAATGATAAAAAAAATGATAAAAAATGAATCTCCTTTTATAAAAGGGAATTCGTAAACAAATCTTTATTGATTTAACACCAAAAAATCGTAAAATTTTATACTATTCAACACAATAATTAGAACTGAGCCTCTCATTTCATTCAAACATAATATTTTTTTGTTTGACAAGAACTGATGTCCGCATTTAATTAATGTATTTTAAGCTTGCTCAATAGGTTCAATACAGGCTCAATATTGTCACAACAAAATACATTTACTTAGCAAAATGAGATTGAAGTAAAATTGATTGAAATATTGCCTTTTCATAGAATAACAAATTGTTAGCTCAGTTTGAATGAATAGAATATTCTGTATTCAAACATTAAATATGAATAAAAATAAACATGAGATAAGTTTATAAAAATTTTATAATTTAATAAATTACTATCACAAAACATATGATATAAATCTTATTAAGTTTATAAAAATTGTACTTTTATTTTCATTTAACTATTTATAACCAAATATTGAGACAAATTAAATGAAATAATATTTTTGAAAATTTAAAAGTTACCTTACATTAAATCAATTTAGAAAATATTTTATAATAAATACTGTAAATAAATAAAATAAAACAAATATTAATATCCAAACCTGTAACTACCGCCCAGTTTTTGCCTTTCCATCCAAGTATAGGCTAATTGTTCGAATTGTGTCGGCAACACGATTAAGGCCACGCAAATCATAATCACCATAAATAATTGAGACGGCCATCTGTCAGGCTTATAATCGCCGTAACCGACTGTCGCAAATGTGACCACAACAAAATAGAGGCTCTCGAATAAGTCTACATTACGACCACCGGCACGTTGAAAATGTTGATAACCACAGACGCTATTAATGAAATGATTTAGCGATAGAAAAATGTAGTGCGAAATTAATTTAGAAAAGACTTTCTTATTCAAACCTCGTAAAGATCAGGCATAAAAGTGTGGCTGATAGGATCATTAATCTTTGTGATAGGGCTGACTGTGATCTTTGCATTGCTCGATGCAGATCATTCTGAAAAAGAGTAAGATTATAACATCCTTTCATCGAATTAAATGCATTTTTTAAATTAATCGGGAAGTATATAATGCAGAACTTAATCTTCTTCAACTTTAATTGATAGAAATAAAAATTAAACTCTTTTTCTTTGTATAAAATTTAATTAAAATAAAAATTAACTATAAATTTGATTCCAGCAGAAAATTTTTTTGACAAAAAAATAATAAGAATACCGGTAATAAAACTAATCAATTCTTGAACTCTTGAACTAATTCTTCAATTCTATATATTTTCAGAAAAATGAGACGTTTCAAGTCAAAAATGAAAGTTAATACAAGTAATGCACTGCACAACTCTGTACAGTACTTTAGATATTTTGTTGCCTTGAAAGTACAGACATGTTATGTGAGAATTAGCTTAATTTTAACAGAACTCAAGAGGTAAAAGATGAAGGATTTTCTCATAATGGAAAGCTTTTAGCCTAAAAGTAATTTGTTATAGATTTGAAGCGTTTTATTAAATAACGAGACATATTCTTATATAATTCAATACTTTTGTTAAGAAACACATCTTTGATTAATAATATAATACCGCAGTTTTGTTATACAGATAAAATCAATAATTTTATATATCATTCCCTTTATTGAGAAGTTTTACAACAAAAATTATGTCATATAAAGCTATTATTGCTTTAAATTTTAGAATCTTTCGAAAAATTCAAATCCTTGAATCATAACTATCAGCCCTACAGTTAACATACCTGTAGTACAAACATAATGAAAAAGTTAAAGTACACTAAAATCGCTGAACGAAACGAATACATTATTGCTTAGTGTCGAAAAATAGATTAAATTAATAATCAAATAATTGACTTTTTCTTTTTATAATTGTTGATCACACAATTCTTAAGTTACACCAAAGTCAATTAGATCTGTAACGCATTTGCTAATTGTGAAAATTAGCTTAAGAGCCAACAAAAGAGATTAAACTCAAAGGTTGAATGAGTAAATTCTTAGCCCAGCTCCAGGAATGCATCAAAGTATACGACAAACCTTTTTGGTATTTCAATTTGCAAAAGTCTAACAGTCTTTTCATGACATGAAATGCTGATCTAATTATTGACACAACTATACGAACTACTTATTTGTTTCTCTAAAGCTCACTAAGTCAGCATTTTATCACTTAAGATCATTGTTCATTGAAATTTGAAGTGAAAGTATCATTAAATATAATCTAATTGATTTGTTTCAATATTTCTATGACGCAAATTCTTGCTATAAATCAAATATTGGAACCTAAATCAGATTTTTGTCATTAATTTATACTCAAATACTTGCATAATATGATTCAAATAAGTCTTAATAATAAAAAATTTAATATCTATCCCCGATTTACCTATTATTCAAACAAAAATCTGCTTTTTTATATTTTAATTAATGCTTATAAGAAAATAATGACCTATTATTTTCCAGTAATATTTTTCTTAAGATATTTTGTGGCACAAAATTATTGCCATTAATAGTATAATAAAGTAATACTGAAAATATTTATAATAAGTTTTAAGTTTCATATTTTGCAAAAACTAGAAAGTGCTTGAACTAGAGTTGTATATTGTATTTAATTCTGTTAACTAATAAAGAATGCATTGATACATATTAGCATACTGTACAAGTATATAACTTAACCGTTAGAATTCAATTATTTATTACCATTATATAAAGACATAGTAAATAGCATTTATGGCTTATGACGGATGTATTATAGACAATAAAATAAATAATTATTTAAAGAATATTAAGATCAAAATGATTACTTACAAACATATTTTCGAGCGCATGCTTTGCGAGCCAACAGTTTAGAAACCCAGGTATGAATAGATTACGCAAAGGAGACCATACGAGCTGTCATTTGAATTGTAAATGTATTTGTAATTATAAAACAAGAGTAGCATTAATATTAGATATCGTACAGGGCTTTCAAAATAGTGTCTTTTAGATCTATTAGTATTAAAATTATTAAATTGAGTACATTTTGAGCTCAATTATTTTGATTAAAATACAAAGATTATGAAAATTCTATTAAGAGATATTGGAAGGAAACCCATATAAGTTACTTGTAATACAGCCCAGCACTAGCCCAACAATCTATTAAGTGAGTCTTTAATAGCTATAAATATTCTGTTACGACAGCTTATCATAGAATATTTCAATAGAAATTTTTATAAAAAATTATTGAATATGATAAGAATGAGATATCAGTGTTTCAATTTTTATCTCACTTACAGTGAAAGATCATTTGAACCCTCTTTTGAAAGTTTTGTACTTTTTTTAACATGATTATTAATTAATGTAGTTTTTACTTTTAATGTATAAGTTAATTTGCATAAATTAATACTTACCGCAGCCACAAACGGGGCGTTGTTCACAATTTCCAATATAAAATGAAATGATAAAAGTGTTTGCATTACATTTCCCTATATATTTGAAAAGCAGATCAAAACAAGATGAAAAAAGTCACTTATATTATAGCCCATTAAATATAATAGATTTAAAGTTATAGCCTATCGATTGCTGTTTCAATGTTTATGGACTTTGAGTTAAATCTAATAAAATAAGTAATAAAAACGTGCATACCTTGTAACTCAAATAGGCCAAGAGTAAGGCTTCTGAGAGACATATCACCGCAACACATGTCTTAACAAATTATTTTTTATTTTTTAGATTAAAGCAAAAATTTAATTTTTTAAAAATAGTTTTGAGAGACAATTACTTGAAATATCCATAGGATTGGATGTCTTTCAACCCATATTATTGCACGCCTGCATCAAAATTTGATTATTAATAAATTGTCAAATTATAAGATAATTAAATATTTTATACCAATTTAGAGGTGACAGTTGTACAGCGCCTATAGGGTATCCACGATTATCATAGGACGGATATGGATATGGTAGAACTGGAGTGTAATTTATTGTTGTATTTGTAACTGGAACTGGAGGACATTCATAGCTGTCGTAAACATTTAAGAATCAAAATTAAATTAACAAAACAATATATTTTAACATTATATACATTTTAATATAATTTAACTAATTATTGAATCAGTTTTCAGACTCGAATCAGTTCCGCATAATTTCTAACAGTGATAACTATTTCTTAAACTTCAAATTTATAGCAAACGAATGTTTAAAATAATTTATTAATTTTAATCTTTTTTAAGCTTAACCTATATTATAAAATAACATTAAAGATAAGTTAATTTCAAAGAATAAAAACAAGGGTTGAAATAAATTGTGATTTCTTAATGTTTTTTCTCATGTTAAGAGATGTTTAGACCAAACCTTTTGCATGTTTTCTTAATATAAACCGATACGAATGGTCTTCATATTTGCATTGAGTTCAATATCAAAGTTTGTCGGAATAGCTCTTGTGAAATATTTATTTGGTCATTACATTAGACGTTAAGAACTAACATTAAATCTAATGAATTTTGTATATGGTATAGCTTTGTATAGCTCTCGTCACTTATTTTTGTGGCCATTCACAGTGTATTCACATTCATATACTGTATAAACAATTATAAGACATATCAAAGCTGTATCAGAACTTGTTTTAGTAAGAAATAAAATAACAATAACTTTAATTTAGAATTAATTCCTGATAAAAGTTTAAAACATTTAATCAAATTTGAGTTATTATTTAGTTTAAGACTAATATAATAAACGATATAATAAATATTTTTATTGTAAAATATAAAGCATAAGAAGGATATCTATTTAAGTTTTAAAACTTTCTGTAATTTAAAATTGAATTTTATGTATGATTTAAAATTCTATTTATGACAATAACTTATATAGAATTTATACCAATTTCCTGAAGATATTAATGTTTTTATTCTTAAAGCTATGGAGTAAATGCTTTTATTCTCATATAGCATAAAATGTATTTAACTTAAAACGTAAAAAATGCTCTATTATTGAAAGCACTGTTTCTGTAATATAGTTTCAATGGTATTCAAGCAGATATAGCAGAATAAGTTAATGGAATATTCTTCAATCTTATTCTATGAAGACCGAAAATAATCGCTTTAGGATTCCTAATGCGGTTTCACTCCAATATTTGGTGAACTTTATTTTCAATAAAATATTAAGATTATTTGCTTAAGAAGAATACCAGTATTTTTGTTATTGAGTTTATCTAAAACTTTTTGTTAACATTAAAATCTGGAGTTTGTCTGAAAATCTTTAAAATTATCTATAAGTTTAGTGAATATTTTAAAGCAGATTTTGAAGCTACCAAAGACCTGCCAAAGACTTAATTCAAATTCATACACATTTACACACAGTTTATACTAAATTATAAATTCAAAAACAAAATATTAAACTTTTTGGAGAACTAAAATAATTAATTAATAATATATAACGTTAGTTATGATAAATATTTGGAAAACATTTAGACCGAAGTGACCTAAAACTAAAACCATTTAAATTTGAAGGAAATTCAAATCCAAATATTTCTTAAAGTATGGTATAATAATATTTTGCTAACCATAAGTGTAATCTGAGTGTAATATTCGAATAAAGTTATATTCAATACATAACTCATAACATATGCATTATTAATGAATGGCTTCTAAGCAACGAATTATTATAGCGAATGAACTTAAATATGAAAAAATACTCAACTCAAAGGTTAGAGGTAAGGTTAATCTAAATGTAAAACATAATTTTTATTAAAACCAGATGAAATTAGAGGTTTTCTTGGATAGCTCGGAAGCTGTGATTTTTCTATCCCTTCTTCACACGCTTCAGACTAATGAAACATTTGATTTTGTTGCGCATACGAAATAATCACATAAACCTTTACGCTTAAGCATTAGTGCTCAAAATCATATATAATTAGTCCAACTAATCTGTACTTATATGTCAGCACTTTTTTGATAATCATAACAAAGTTTGAAATATACTTTCTGTCATATCTATATTTTTGCATTAACTAATACTTCTAATAAATTTAAATAATCAGAAAAAAGAAAAATGAATGATAATTAAAACTAATTTTAAAAATTAAAAGTTTTTCAGCTAAATATTTAATACTCTATAAAATTACCAAAATATAATTTAAGTATTGTTTGAATGGATAAAATTGTAATTTAAACTAATTGTTTATTAAAGTAGAAATTTAGCTTCATTAATGTGAAAAATATTACTATAACTTAATAGAAATGATGAAGTCTTTTGATGTAACCATTTTTACTTTTATTGATAAACAAAATTTGTAACTCCAGGTCATGTTGGCACTTTCACTAATGAGATCAAACATGCATAGACTCAACTTTTTAATAAATAATCTAATTAATTGCTAAAAGCATAGATACAAGCGAGCACAGCTTCTATACGGATAAATCAATTCAGTTTGGCGTATGTTCCGGCTCAGGTGGACTTGAAAAAGGTGGAGATTTACTGTCATTTTATCATTTATTTTTTGCACAGTAACCGTCAGACATAGATTTTTTCGGTTCCAATGCTTTTTATACTTAAGGCTTAATATACAGTCGAGATATTGAGGGAATAGCCGTTTCGAGAATTAAGGAATTCAAATTTTATTATTAAAACTATACATAATTATAGATTATAGATAACAGATATTGATTGTAGATAAAAGGTAACAAATTTCAAAATTAATAAACATTTTTTCATCAATAAGAAATTGTTCTGAACCAAATTCCTCTAATTTGGTTGACACAAATATTTTTAAAAATATGTAAATTTATAAAAATTTTGGTAAAAACTTGATTGAAATTTATGTTAGTTCATTGTTGTTCAAACTCAACTAATTGTGGTTTATATTTATGTCAAAGCCATTAACTCGAAATCTTCTCAAACAGGGTGTGTCTAATCTTATGTCTGTCTAATCTCGTTAGCTCTTCTCATTGTTTAAGATAAATTAGCGGTTGTGCATCTTTAGCTGTAAGTCATTGTAAAGGTAATCAAACATTTCTTGCCGCTTATCAAATCATTTTAGCATAATTTCAATTTAATAGAAGTAAAGTCTTTATAACTTTAGCTATAAAGCGAAATAATTATATGAATATTGATTTAAAAATTGTGCCCAAAAATAATTCAATTTTCCACAAGATTTTCAATTGTATATAGGGTTTCAGATAACTTGTCAGTTATTTATTCATTGCTTTAAGTAATAATCTTTAATTATTTGACTAGATATTGATTTTATAATTATACCATTAGTTTGAAAAAATATTCTTTAGAAAAAATAAAACCTTTATCAAAAAGATCCAGTTTTATTGTTTCTTTGAAAGAAAATGTTTGATATTAAATAACTATAAATATTTATATAGAATAGAGGGTATGCTAATTAAATATTATAATTACTCGCATAGAGTTTCAAAATTTTGGAAACTTGTTAATTAAACTCATTTTAAAACTAAATAATTAGTAATAGACTTCAAAAAATTTAAAGAATTTGAATACAATCATACCAATTAGCATAAGCCGGTCCATTATCAAGTACAACACGACCAACATATAAAAGACAGGCAATTAATTTAAGCACTGTTTTAATAATGCGAATCCGTAAACCTGTAGTAAAAATTGTTCAAGAATTTAATGGATTTTATTGTTCGCAGAATTAAAATTGAAAAATCTTTTCAATAAAATAGTCGGCTTTGAGGGCTGACTGACTCACTTGATCGCTGATTCTTTATAAAATATAGCTGTAATCTCTCCTTCAATGTATTTTCATTCACATAAAATTCCACTCGAACTCTAGAAAATAAATTGTATAATAAATATTAAACATAATTTACTTTTTATTTATAAGACTATATATTTTGATATCAAGTCGTAAATAATGATTAAATTTTAAGTTACTTTTAAAAAACTTTGTAAATGATATAAAAAAAATATAAAAGATATATAGATATTCTATATATCTAAATAAAAATTGGTCTTTTATTTGAGTTTTCTATTATTATTTGTTTAGATAATTGTTATAAATATAGAGCTGAAAATTAAGTGTTGACACTGTCGTATTTATTTAAATAAATAGTTTCAGGTGTGTAGCAGTGCTGTACCCATAAATGTTTGTTTGGAGGCAGACATATAAAAAATTGAAGGTTTGACAATTTTTACACTTAAAAGCCTCAAAATTCTTGGGTTTGGGGTGGGGGTCGACTGTGCGCATCCCCACATTTCGGTATTGTCGTCAGTTTGAGACAAATGATGTTTTAAGCAATTTTTATAGTTGTTTAAGTAATTTATCACTTGATTTATTGATTAAAAGTGTAGACAGAATGAATACCTGCTTCAAAGTGATAAAGACTTTTACTTTAGAAAGACTTAAAACTTATGCATAACTTATACTCTCATGAAAGGCTTGAATATTAATTATGTTTTTATGTGTTAGCTCTTTAGGAGCTTATCTTACTATTTACTTTTTTAGTGTCTTATTATAATAGAGTATAAATTGAAAATAGGATAACATTTTGAGAAGTATTCTATTTTTATTAAAGCTAAATAAATATATATTACCAGTATATATACAATATATGTACATACAATTCATAGATATTGTTATATAGACAGGAGTAGTATACCTGTAGCTATAAAACCAGTGTTTGAATTATGAAACCCTAAATTCTCAAAATTAGTTTCATTCAAATTTTTACTTTTATGCGAATATCATTCAAATTCAACACAACTGTAATAATAGCAAAGAATATAATAAATTTAATAGTTTATGATAATAATAACTGTGACTTAAATGGCAGAAAAAGATTTTGAGCAAAAATAATATCCAGTTTCATGACATAAATGGTTTCCGATTTATTGTATATCTCAAAAGATATGCCTATTATCTCATGTGATGGAGCAATGATGTCATTTATGGCTAAAAATAATTTGTTTTCTTATATCAATAGTTTTTATACCAAAATTGCAAATATAGTTGTAAGAAAATAGTTGATCTCAATCTATGGTAAAGCAGATATAGAATATACCTTATTTGATATGACTCTCTGAGATCAGTTTATTTGACACACAATTAACCTCGAATGCCCTTTTATTGATTCGGTGCATAAGTTACAACTGATCCCAAATGATTGCTACCAATCAAATGAAGTGATACTCTCAAATCCTAAGCTTTAATAGTCTTACGAGTGAATTACAAATAGTAATTACACAGTTCTCACTGCCACTGATCACATAACTATTTTTGCATTCATATAATTCAAATATTTATCAAATCTGATTAATTTTTGAAATTAGCTCTGATTTTATGCGCTATAATTTTATTTTTTGTATGTAATTCAACGTAATTGTGATTATTTTCAACATTTTAGGAAATCTTTAGAAGAGAGTCTAAATTCAGTATAAAGTACACCTGTATTACTAGTTATTTAATAGATTTTTAAAATATTTTCAATAATTTTCATAAACTAAGAGAACAAATTGAATTCTTATGCAAATTAGAAATTTAAAGTCAAATATAAAGTTGTTTAGGCTCTATTGCAAATCATTAATGATATATATTTGCATTCATTTTACATACTTTTAGTACTCGAATATTTGACTAATTTTTCACTAATTAAGAATTATGTTTAAAGTTCTACTAATTTTTCTTATAATTTTCTAAAAGCAAATTAATAATGGAGTGAAAGTAAAATTTAGTTCTGAAAGTTTGCTTTTCTAATAAATTCCTAAATATGTCCACTATTGAGAACATGAAAATTCAATTCACTTGAGTTAAGTCTAAAATAAAATCAAAATTAAATACTAATAGTAATTGAGATGTTTTATTCTCAGGGGAAGAGATATAAAATATTGCGAATGATATTGAATTACTATTTTAGCCAACTCTATAGCAATGACAATAAACTTCACTTTATTTTAAGAGAAAAATTGATTAATGGATTGAATGCTGTTGTTGAAGAACTAAATCGATATTGAATGAGCCAAAGACCACAATAGACGACACTTAGACAGCATGACATGCTTTTGCAATATTATTATTTCAATTTAATTGTTTGCGCAAAGTTTGTTATAGAGATACTGTTAAAATGTCTGAAACTATGATTGAAATCTGTCTGTTTGTCTTAGTCAGTCTCTACTTTTCTCACTCAATCACTGCTGTTTACATCGAATTAATTATTTAGTGCAAAAATTTGATTAATCTCCTGCTTTTCTCACTTAAATGAATTATTTATAAAACAGGTAATTATCTTATGGCCGATTGTAACAACATTTTCTGTTAGTTCATTGAGTAATTTGAATTATAAAGCCATTCATTTCTTCATCAGCTAAAAGATTGCAAGATTTGCACCTCATGTAACAGTTACAACAGAAATATATTTACATTACAGTTAAATTCATTATCCGACCGGTAATTCAAATAAAAAAAATCAATTTTCTTAAATCAAATCAATAGGATATCAGCTAAACCTTGAATAGAGTGAATTAATATATAGACCGAACTTCTTTCACAAGAAGCCTGAGATTCCGGACTCGAATAAGTATTACAACGATTGATTGGTTGATAAATTTACTTTTGATTCAAGCCTAACATTAGATTTATTTCCTTAGCAATAAAATGAAATTCTGATTTTATATTTGCCAATCAGTAGTTTAGCACAGTATTCCTGATTTTGGTTTAAGGATCACCGGTGTTCTGTAAGAATAAGTGATCTGCGAGAATATTTTGAGAGCTCATAATAAACCTGTAAATACTATGATTTTGGGCTCTTTTGAGTAACAAATATCTTGTTTGGATTAATTAGAGCTCTACTTATTAAATCGAAAGATTTAGGTCAAAATGTGTACCCCTATGGCTGTACTGTCAAACTTCGGCCCTTGAGAGCCATGCATTAGAAAAATTAACGCCTCTTTCCATAGAACTGTCTCAGGAATCTTTGACTTTACATTAATAATAAACTATAGGCTTTATAGGGACTACAAAATAAAAAATTTGTTTTCTATACTCATTATTACAAAATAATTTAATTCATTTTCATCATTAATTGTTGATAAGCGAGTATTTTAAATAAATTTAAAGAGATCCCAAATCCGGGAGTCAAAAAATGTTGTCAATCGATTGATTTGTCGATAATCAATGTAATACAGTTTTCAATTCTTGTAAACAGTACTCTCTCTCTCTCTCTCTCTCTCTCTCTCTCTCTCTCTCTCTCTCT
>JAQGCH010000345.1:0-25495 GCA_034699485.1 Nanhermannia elegantula | reverse complement strand
GAATGCATCCTTTGCTTCGCAACTCATATAACTTAAATGTAACTCTAACATTAAATGTTGAAGTAAAAGAATTTTTATTTTATTTTCAAATATCTGTATTTAAATCATTTTTATACACTTGACGGTTCTTTTAGCATTTTAAAAAGCTTTTATGACAAAAATCAGAATCAATTATTGTGAAAAATTATATTACATTATTGCGGATGCGCGCACACACTCAAATCACATTATTTTTAACTCGTGTTGTGTAACAAAACGAGTATATAGATGAGTACTTTCTGTATGCCGTTGCCGTCGCCGGTCCTAATTGTTGCCAAAATATTTTCGAATTTTTATATTATTGCGAATATATCTCATTGTTGAAAAATTAGTTAAAATATTTCAATATTATTGAAAATGAGTTACAAAATCCTCATATTATTGTACGGGCTATACTAACTCATATTATAAAACATAACAGACCCTCTTTTATATATTTACAACAATGCAAAATGACTTAAAATATATCCATATTATTAAAATGAGTTACAAAATACTCATATTATTGTAACCCATATACTAAACCAGAAACTTATATAATTTGTAACTTACACTACATTGTGAAATCTCAATCAAAATGAATTAATATATGAAATAGTTTAAACTCCTATCATATATAAAATGCTCTATATTTCTAATTATATCATTTGAAAATTTTTAAATCATAGTAAATTAAGTTTTCATTCAATCAATTTTTAAAAATACAACACGAGTTCCTGATTCCTGATTCAGTCTTGTTTTTAATAATATAGATTTTATATTATGAAATCTCAATGAAAGTGAATTTCATAAAAACACCGTTAAATATTGCATTGTTTTAATAATATTGATTATTCTCTTAATTAAAAAAAGTTTGATTTTTTTCTAAATCGGGTAAAAGTTTTTCTCTCTCTTTTATGGCAAAAAATTATTTAAAAAAGATTGCGTGTGAGTTGCAAATCAATTAAGAAATAATTTCTAATATAATATCCAACAAAAAATTGAAAATTTTTCATTTCTAACTTCTAATTGAAAAGTAGACTCAAATAAGCATTAATTTTTGATTTCGCAATTTTATATCAATATTCTGCTAATTTTCAGACTTACTATTTATTCAGTGTATACACAACATCAAAATACTCAAAATACTATTACACCAGTAGTTTATTATCGCAAAGAACATTTCTGAAAATTATTGAAAAACTAGACAAAACTAATACGTTATACAATTTATAGTATTTAATATCTTATTTAGTTTGAAAGATGATTTAATAAATATTTAAATTGAATAATAAAATAAAAAAATTGAATGCTTGAATATGAATGAAGAGCCCTCATCAATTGATAATTCATCAGAAGATAACAAAATAAGGTTACCATATCTTATTGACATAGATTTGCCACTTTACAAGTATGGAATTTTATACAGACATGATATTAATCATTATTTCGATGACAATAGAAATCTTAAAATTCAAGAATTTAAATCATTTTCGCTAATTATTTGGTTAACCTTAAACATAATCCGACTTCTTATTTATATGTATTATTCGGAGAACGGAAGAGTTCCCATATATTTCTGTGATATTATCCAAGACATCGGAGGAATAACTGTTTATTTTTATTTTGGATCTCTTGTGGGAACTCTATTAGCATTAGGAATAATTTTACTGTTCAATAGTAGACATGAGTTTAGTTGGTTTAATATAATTAAAGTTCTTAAAGGATTAGAACCAATGGAAAGTATTTTTATTCATGATATAAACCAAATGAATGCGTTTTCTAAAAAATTAAAATTGTTATTGAGATTAATAGAAGTTAACATTACTTTTCTTGATGTTACTATTGTTTTAATGTGTTTTTCAGTTTTAGTATTCTTTTACGATTTTATTAATGTATTCAGATTTGGTATAATAGCATCTCTATTATGTTGGTTTTGGTTTCGCTATACAGCTATTATTGAGTGTTATAGTTTCTTAATCTTTTATATGGTTTGCGATTATTCCAGACTGAGATTGAAATTATTCAATGATCGAATCACTTCAATGTTTAGTAAACTTTTAATCAATTTTAATGATATTAATGAAATCATTGAAGAACACAATTTAATTTGCATAACAATTCTCAGTTATAACAAATTCTGGCAAAAATATAATTTATTATTTAATTACACATTATTCCCACTTAATTTAGTTATTGTACAATTAATTTTATTTGAAAAAATCAATTGTTTCGCTTTCATAATAACGACGGCAGTACTTTTTACTCTCTTATGTACTCACATTATATTTAGTTTAATAACCGCATCTATTTATATAAAGGCATTTCAATCTTCAAACTTATTGTTTAAATTATACGTTCAATTCTGCTTTACTTCGGGTCTCAAGTGTAAGTTAAAGGTATATTCATTTTTAACATTTTGGATTAAATTTATTTTACAACAACTAATCAGATAAAAAATATTTTATTTTTTCAATTACATTGATCTCAAGCTATTGAATGCAATCGAAAGAGCGAGCGATAGGAATAGATTGATAGGTATTTCATGTGGAAATCAATTTGTTATGACACCATTAATAGTTTTAAAAGTATGTTTGTATATACTGTAATAGTTGGCTTTCACTTTATCTATTGATGCAATTCAATCAGTAATTTTTCCAAAAAGTGTCATCTGCTTCTTCACAACTCTTTTTGGATTATTGAGTGTTTTGTAAAAGCTCTGCTTAATCTTAATTAGTATTAAAAGTTATGAAAAATTTGAAGTTTTACAAATATTTGAGATATTTTTAAAATTACTCATAATAGTATCAAGGTTTTAGAGCAGCCTATATAATAGAGCAAGGTTTATTTTATTATATAACTTATAAAAAGTAATGTTCAATGCTCTAGCATTTGGAGCCCAGTATTGAGCGCGAGAGTAAGCATCACATCACTGATTACAAGTATACATGCACTCTATCTACTGGTACATAATTATAATTTAATAAAACAATTATTTGAGAATTTAATTTCAAAATTTTGAGGCATTTAATTGTAGTTCTGTAGCAATTTTAAAATTTAATCAAATATTGGTGAGCTATGTTTGTCACAAAGCTAAGTAATGCTGGGTAATGCACTAGAGAAAGTTTTTATTTACAACACTGGTGTCAAACTTTAAAAAACTTAAACAAGAATTGCAACAATACAAAGGGTGAAGGGTGAAGGGTGAACGCCTATTCAATCACATATAAAAATTATTTTTTGCTTTAAAATTAATACCTTTAATGTTTCATTTTTCAGATGTTTGTCTTGTTTTGTCGCTTCTTTATGTTGACCCATAGATTCGCTAATTCTCTGAAGAATCAGTACGTTCAATAATAGTGATAAAACATAAACTTCAAACTCTAACAAATTTATTTGCCAGTAAATTACGAATATTACTATTAAAAAATTATCACTAAATTCAATATTACTTTCCATGAGTAAAATTTTGTAAGTTTTTAATGTTTCAAAAAATATTCAGTGTAACAATTGTTTAAAGCGTTTAAATACATATTAAGTTTGTTTAATTTCAACCATTTTATTAAACAATATTTGAGTAAATACTGATTTAAATTTAATTTTTTTATATACAATAAAAATTAAAAGGGAAACACATTTAGCAAAATAATTACATTAATATTGATTTAAATTCAAACATTATTTATCAATATTTTTCTATAATTGAAGTGGTTGTGGAATTGGGATAAGAGGAGTTTGATTGATGTGTTCTTATATATCTGGTCTCTGGTATTGTTGTGTTCCTAAAGTTAATTCCTATAATATTCAATTCTTCGAAAGTCAATGGACCTGAAATGGCTGATGATTGCATTCGCCTCTTCTGTTCCCAAGCCCAATATCCAAGTGCTGCGAACACCAGTAATAATGAAAATGATATCAAAAGTAATAAAAACATAAATGTTCCACTTGTTGATGACAACATTAGAACTGTCAGAACTATTATCACTGCAATAATCAGACCTAAAACAACAAAAATAACAATATTTTGCGTTAGTTTTTAGGTTTGTTAATAATTCTATTTTAATCATTTAAATATTCCCGAATATTCTTCAGTTCTTTATTGTTTCTAATAATCTAAAATCTTAATTCGATGAAACCTTGAACTCTATAATAATGAGTTTTTAATAAGTTATCGAACTTTAAATAAACTCTAATAATTGTATGCGTGTTGGCACATATTATTCTGATATTATTAAATTAATAGTAATTTTGCAAAAGTTTTTTAACTTATATAATATTTAAATGATTACATAAACTTAAAAGTTTAGCTATAATCCAACATAAATGTAAAGAATTTGGAATTTTATTAAATATATTTGAATAATTAAACTAAAATATGAACCAAAGTTTTATTAATTAATACTTAGAATTAATTGATTGCAAAAAATGAAAAACTTCGCAAAACATTTAAAATACTGTACTATTGAATGATAAAATCACACAATAACTTATACTCGCCTGAGACAAGCTCAAGTCCAGCATATCTGTCTTCTAGTTTTTGCCTCAGAGAAGGAGATCTTATAAAATGTTGAGCTATCATAACAACAATTTATTCAATTTTCAGCTCTAACTTAAACTATTATATAAACAAGAAATACAGTATTTATACAATTTTTTAATAATTTTTAATTAATCAAAAATTAATAGAAAACTCAATAACTCAAACATTTATGATTATCTTTGAATAGCACTTAAGATTATAATACACTTTCACAGAAACCTTATTTGTGTTTAAAAATTGAGAATTATTGAGATTATGTTTTTGTTATTATAGAAACCAACAGTAGTGTCAAACTATTAACAAAAAGATTTTGCAATAAGTTTTAGGTTTTTAACATTTATTAAGATAAGAACAAATAATTAAAATTAATAGCAGAGATTGTACAAACTCAACAATTTATTTAGAATTTTACATAATTAAAATTTTGTCAATTTCTTATAATACAAATTTGACATAAATTATAAAACTTAAAGTTTACTTATTAACCAAATACATAACACGAGAACATTTAAAATAATAAAATAGATTCTGAATGTAGTCTAAAAATAGAGAATTGAGCGCATAGTTTGTGATGTTGACATTGCATTATAAGAAAATGAGACACAAATCTGATAGTATGCCAAAAATATTATTCTTCTCTCACTTAAATTATAGACTTTTTTTAAAAAGCATCTGTTATTAGCTTTTACAAGAGTTTCTTCGTTTTGTTTATTTTACTGAACTAATAAACTAAAAAATCATTCAAAAATCATGATTACACTTAATATAGTTTTCAACACACGTGAAAACTAAGTTTTTGGTTCATGTTCTGTAACTTAGATTTTAAAGTTTAATTCCAGAAAGTATTAAGTATTAAGTATTGTATATTAAAGCTATACAAGAGTGGATCCGAGACTTTTCCCAATTAACACTTTTAGCTTAAATATCTGGCATAATAGTAAATGAATAAATATGTTAATGAGTAAATTTTTATATAAAATTTTTTCCTATGTTTTGATTTTATGCTCTGGCGCACTACCAATTGGGAATTACTGGTATACAGAATTATGCACATTAATTAATAGTCTGAACATTTTAAGTACCATACCCTTTGAATCAACGTAAAATTTTTGCTTACACTATAATTATACTATATTTACACTTAAAGTAATAAAAATAAATATTTAGTTTTTTCAATGAGTTAAACTGTGCAGAGCAATAATTTCGCTGAAGTAACACAAATAAATATTTTTGCGATAAATTATAGCTATTATAAATAGGTTTTCTATAGTAAACTTGCAGAATATGCGAAGTATTGGCGCTAATGAAGCTCATATTCAAGTTTAATTAAATACTTTTGAAATATGAGCCCAGAATTTAAACTTGTGTTTCAATGATTCTAACGCACAATGAAAATAGTTTTAAATGAAATAAAACATTTTATATAATAAAGATTACTATCAATTTTAATTTTAATCATGTTATTTAATTCTAAATTTTTTAAAATTAAAAAAATAATTTATAATTTTATTAAATGATAATTAAATACTAAATAAATGATCAAAGCTTCAAATTTTTGTCAATTTAATAGTAAATGACTAAATAAAACTGAGTTAGGCCTGAATTCATAGTGAAACTTATGTAGAGTTGGTTTCATTTAAAGTCATTTCATCATTACTTTTAGTTTCAATAAATTTTTGTAAATTAAATAAACGAATGACTTCTCGTCTGAAATCTGAATTATAATAACAAATAATAAAAGGGTTAACACATAGGCTTCCCAAATAAAAAAGACCCAAAATAAAAAATTTTTGTAAAGGAAACCTATTAACAGTATTACATTCAGAAATTGGGTTCAAATGTTGCACAAAAACTTCAACAAAAATGAAAGTATAATAAGGAATAGTTATTATGAAATACCAAATAACTAACGCTAATAACATTTCAACAGTTTTTCTCTTATTCTTCTCTAATTTTTTCGCTTTGTCCGTCACATTAATGTTGCCGACAATTCTTCTTTCCTTTATTTTAATAATAACTTTATAATAAAAATAAGTCATTACTATGAGTGGTATTATTCCGCTTAATGCAAAAACAATTCCATAATTGTATCGCTTGAGAAAAAAATTGATTTCTGACTTAAATGTTACTTTACAACCGAATAAAATTTTCTCATTGAATAGTATTATATTTTGTCGATCGATGTTATTGAATAATGAGATACCAATTGCTGTCAACCAAATACAAGTTATCCAAAACTTTGAGTTCAAATTATTACTTAAAGGCCGGTATAGTTTCCGATATCTTTCATAAGCAATTGTTATCATTGAAAAGACTGAAACATAAAGTGTTGAATCATTTATTGAAATAATTATTCCGCAAATTATTGATAAGGAATCGGAATAACTAGTTATGTAATGAGAGCAAAACCAACTTCGACTTATAGCCAGAACACTGAATACTATATCGGATATCACTTGATTAGCAATGAATATATATGTTGTTGTCTTGAATTGCTTTTTAATTATTATATTTAATATAATTGAGTTACAAAACACTGAGACAAAAAATGTTAACATAAAGAATAAGTAGAAAAGCCACTCAAATATGGGATAACTTTGAGCCATTTTTGTGCACTTTATTGTTTTAATAAAAGTATATTGTCGTTTAACGTGTTTAAAATAATTATATTATTCAAAAAGTGTAAACGTAGTGCTTTCCTTACAATTTTTATCATTCATTTTTTATAGATTTCAATAGAAATTTTTGACGCTATAAATTATTTATTCACTTCCCTAACAAAGTGAAGTCATTGTTCTTCAAAAGCTTGACATTTATTAGTTGTTTTGCTTTTAATTTTTAAATGAGGAAAAAGTTTTAAAAAATCATAATCAGAATTATATAACAATAAACGGATTCGTAATTAAATAAAATAACAATTTTTTTTAATTTATAAGTATTATTTTTCTATTATTATATTTAAAACAGCTGATGAATATTCACTTATATTGTATTTGTAATCTGAAATGCACTTGTATTACATCAAAATTAATGGTAAATTAATAAATAAAAGTATTTGCAAAAGTTTTATACTGAATTTCTAATAAGTTACACAAACTCTTACACGTGGGTTCTGAGAAAAACTTTTTACATAGGAAATAGGCTAAAAGTTTTTGGTTTACACAGAGTTTATCTCAATAATGTATTTATTAATGAAGTGTTTCCTATTTATTTAAATTCTATATTAACTTAGCATAATATCAGTAAATAATATTTTATTTAGTATTCAATAAAATAAAAAAATAAAATTAGTGTGAGATAACATATTTCAATAATTATGATACAAATAGCGGTTTATAAACCAAACTACGTATTTGTGTTAACCTATGTAATAACTTACCAACAATTAAATTGAATTTTTCTTAAAATGACGGATAAACTTATTAAATTTTGATAAATCAGGAGTGGGTTCGACTTCAACCCTGGCATCTCCACTACTGCCAATTGATTGTACAGAATTCCTTTTCTTTGGCAATAACTTATCAAAATTGAATACAACTCTAGTGTTCTCTAATTGCTGGTTAGCATGAAATCTCCATTTGCCTGTTTTGTAGATTATTACGAATAAAGTTATCGTCACTACAGATGAAACCACACCAATGAATATCGCTTTCTCCAGACAGGTTCGGGTTAGAGCTGAACCCCATATCAATAGCAATGTAAACGCCAGAACTGGTTAAGAGAGAAATTGAGTTAATGAAGATGAAAACAATACCTAAAGTGGTATATGTCTAACAAATCCAATCAAATATTTTGTTGCATTTGAATCTATGATTTCCATTATCTCTTTCAACTGAGGCCAAAGTTACTAAAATTTGTGGACCTGAGACTCGATTCATACAAATTGTTAAAAATCACAGTTTTGTCAGAAGAATATTAGGTTTACGAGTATTTTATACTATTTTATGGATAACTACAGTGCAAATAATTTGTAAATAACATTATTTTTAATAAATACTCGATTTTTTTATTATTGATAACTAATTGATTTTTAAAAATTTAAAACATAGTTTCCATAGTATTAATCAAGAAAACGACAGTTTCCATCTAATAGTGACACACTTGCATTGATTAGTAAAAGTTTTAAAAAATCTATTTGTGTCTCATATGTTATTTTCAGGAGTGTAATCATTATTTGCATTTAATAATAATAATAATAATAATTCTTTATTCAGCAAAAAAGCTAAGACATCATAATGTGTTGAGATTTTGTCTTAAAAACATGGCTTAAAAAGTTAACAAATTTTTAAAAATTATTTTCGTTTCTAACATTATATGATAAATGGTTAAAAAGTTTTGAGCCATAATTAAAATAGTATTTTTTACATAATTCAATTCTATTAAATGGCATTACAATTAAGTGACCATTTATATAGTGTTAATTCATTTAACCATTGATTAGGAACACTTTTATGTTTATTTATTACATTATGTATTATTTTTATATTTCACTTTCAGGTGACTTAATCTTTCATTATATTTCAAATTATATTTTCCTAATTTATAACATATAAATTTTGTCCCCTTTTTTGTATTTTCTCTATTCTTTGTGTCTGTGTTTTATTCGGTGTGTAACAGAGATTTGAAAACTCAATAATTGGTAAAATATATGATTTATATAATTTTAAAAAAGTACTACCATTAACATTATGACAAATATGTTTAAGTAAATTGAATTTTTTATATGCTTTTGAGATTATTTGATTACAATGCATATTAAAATTAATTTTCCTATCATAAATGACTCCCAAGTGCTTGTGATAGTCCACTCTTTTCAATACAATATCATTGAAACTGTAACCGATCAAATCACAGCTCTTGAGCTCAATTCTTAAATGTTCAGTTTTATTGGCATTAAGTTTAAGTTCATTTTGTTTCAAATACTCAACAACAGAAAACAGATCACTTTGTAATTTAATACTAAAAATTGAGATAAAAATTTTCAAATTCTCAAAATCAAAAGGACCTCCATTTAAAAACTATTTTAGTTATATCTTATAGACCATTATTGACATACTAATTAAAAAATTTGCAGAGTTCTGGATTTAATTAATAGTTTTTCATTAATTACATGGAAAATAAAAAAATCCAGAAATATCTTACATTTAGCAAATTTGTAAAGTTTACGCAAATATTAAAATCAATGTGATTTTGATTATCTTTGAGGTAAAGATACCCAATATTTTACAAAATTAAGCGATGCTTCTGTTATACGTTAGGCTAAAGTCTATTTATTTAAAAAGTTATCCCATTGGAGTGGTTTTCATTGTTTATCTTCTAAGATAAAAAGGCGCATTCTTAAGTCAATTGAAGACTCTGAGCCCTCCACATAAAGACTTATTATTATTAAGCTGTATTAAGTATAATACATATCTATAATATAATTTTTATCAGCTTTTATTACTTCTATTGTATTAATTTTTGTTTCTTACGTTAGAAAATAAGATAAGTCTTGAGATAAAGTTTGGGCGCAGTAAATGTTACAAATTGTTCGTAGTATCAGTCAATTTTGTTGCTACGTTTTCATAAATGATATGAACAATAAATAAGTTTTATTTTATTAAACAAAGAAAGTAATTCAATTTAAATAATAATTTTCTATTAATTCAAAAATCTAATTATTTGTTTCAATTCAATTATTATATAAACTCATTTTTTACAACAATGAGCAGTAAAAATGATCGAAATGACACATTCTCACAAAGGTTTCGGCGATCTTTTAACAAGAACTGGAGGAGAGTATTTAGGTAACTCAACTAATTTTCAATTTTATTTATAACGAAGAAACTAAAAATTTTTTTTGATACATTAGATTTTCAGTCATAAGAGTAAAAAATAATACACATATGCAGTAATAGTAGTGATTATTCTAGGGTTGCCACCTCTTTACATTTTATCTTAACATATTATTTTCCTTTTTACTTAAATTTTAGATTTGCATTAAATCTTAGAGATAAAGCCAGTGGCGAAACTAGCATAAGGGCAGGGTGGGCATATGCCCACCCAACTCAAATTAAAATTAAATTAATTTCATAAAAAGCTTTATTGTATTGTATTTTTTTGAGCTTGAATAACATGAAATTATTCAAATAAAAGCTTTTATGTTCTACAAACTGTAAAACCCGCTACAATTTACTAAAAAACACTATGTCTTAAGAAGTTAAGAAAGTTTTCCTATGTTTGTGCCCCCCTCCCCACTCAAAATTTTCTGGTTTCGCCACTGGATAAAGCCCACGAAATTTTGTCATTTTCCTAAACTTTTCTATTTTTAATGCAAAAATCTTATAGATATAAGTGATAAAAATTTCTAAATATATTGAATTGAACTCATCAGCACTAATGTCACTTCTCATACTTTAACAAACATCCATTCATTCCTGAACTCATATTCACTTTTATGGTAATAGAGTATAAAAAATAATACATTTGATAGTGGAGTATAAAAAGGGTATATAGTAATTGCATATAAAAGAGAGCTTGTTTTTCAGTCTCTACGAGCAGTTATTATTCAGCTCCAAAGCTGAACACATCACTCATTATGTGCATATTGTAATTATTATTCTTAAAACATTATTGAAAATCCTTAAAGTTATTTTTGTATAATTCCTTCACAGTTGTACCTCATCTAACGATCCCGATAGAGTACCCTATACTATAACCGAAAAACCTGCAGTGAATTCATCCGAAAATTCGACTAAAGAAGAGATAAATGCGAAGGAAGACATAGCTGTGAAAGAAGAGACACACTTGAAAGAAGACACACCGGTGGAAAAAGACACACCGGTGGTAAAAGACACACCGGTGGTAAAAGACACATCAGTGGAAAAAGACACCATCCATTCAGATATTCCTAAAATTGATGAAAATGAAACTCCAAATGGAGGAGAGTTTAATAGACAATCAGATGCGCGCAAACCAGTCATCGTAGAGAAAAAAAGAGAAACCAAAAGTATTCCAGAAAATTAAAAAACAAATACACTGTACTAATACATTATTCTGTAATGTTAGACATTTTCCAAATGTTTAGCCTTAGTTCACAATTATATCCCAAACACTGTATTCTAAGCTCAAGTTTAGACGTTTATAAACTTATTTCAGTAAAAAAAATGAAATCTTCATTAAAATTGTTGCTTAAAATACTTTTCTATTTTAATTTTAATAATAGTAAAGTTTAGACATTCAAACATTAGTACCAGTGGCAAAAAGATCTCAACAATGAAAAATTATTATTTTCTTTGATTATAGAACAGCCAAAAGCTGACCCAAATACAGAAATTAAGAATATTAGTGAACATCCAACTGGAGCTACAGATGTATCGAGAAAGTTGATGAATTCAACGAATGAGGAAATACAAACTTGTGGTAAAGCTATTAATGACATATTTGAACAATTAATACCATTAAAACTGGTTCACAAAACAACTAATTATAAGCGAATTGATAGAGAATTATGCAAATTGATGATGAAATTGGATGATATTGAGGTTGACGAAGATTCTGTTGTTAGAGATGAGCGACGTTTAGCTCTCACAGAAATACATGAATTAATTAAACTATTAGACAGTAAAATACAATGCAGGATAACAGACTGTATAATATGCGAAACAGGTATTGCACTTAAGAGTGATCAGCAAAATTTGCTTCAAACCGATTGTTAAACAGAAAAATTTCTATTAATCAATATAACTATCAGTTATTTTTGAGGGTTTTAAATAAATGTAAGGAGAATTTGATCATTAAAAGTGTTATTGCCTATAAACTTCTTATAACTTTAGTTCAAATTGTGACTAAATCAATAATAAAATAAGTAATAACAAGAGACTATTCTTGAAATTAATATTTGAGAAATTTGTAAGTGGTTTAAATTGACAATGCCACCATTTTGGGCAAATTAACTATTTTAGTTTTTATTTTAAAAAACTAATTATAACAAACTTTCAACTCATATAATTTTATTAACTGCTAAAACAAATTTTAATTGATAATTGAAGATTGCAATTAACAATTCATGAATGCTTGGAGGGTTGAACACTTAAAAAATAGCTACAGATTGTCCCATTTATAGTAAAAATGTCGGATGCGGTAAAAAATTTACTCTGACAAGAATTATATAGCAGAGTCTCGCTATGCGAACACAAAAGGAAAACCCGAACAAATATCTACAGTATATATAGTTATATTGAGTAATGGTCAACACTCGATTATTTGACGTTTTATGGATGGACGTTCTCGTTTTGCCAATCGTAAGCTCGAGCGTGGAGCTTCAAAATTTTCCTGAGTGCGAGCGGTAACACCACTAGTTATCGCAAAATTTTCACAATAAGTCGGGGTTTGTTATAAAGGATTGCAAATCAAGAAGACAATAATTATTATAATAAATTTATCTAAAAATTTAATGTTTATCTTCTAAAATCTCGAAAATCAAGGCCAGTATTGAGGCACAAAACTTAGGATATTCATAAAACTCACTCGTTTGAGAATAATGTTATGATTTAATAGAATTTTAAAGAAAAACTCATTTAACTATAGTCAACTGTTTTTTTAATAAATATTTTTATAGTTTCTATTTTACACAATCAAATGGCATTAAATCTTAGTGCTTAGCAAAACAGCCAACAAATAAGACCAGACTTCAAGGTATTTCATGTAATTCAGAAATTTTTTGTATTCATTCATGAGATAGATTTTCCAAATTGAATAACAGTTTCAACACATAAATTCGGTCTATATTTTCTCATTTTTTGCCTGTAAAAGAAATGACATCTATAATAAGTTAGAATACGAAAAACATATGAAAACATAACATTTAAAGTGATTTTGAGGAAAAATTTACAAAAAAATTCTATACAAAATAAATACATGACTTCCATTATGAGAATTTGCAACAAACCTTATTGATGAGCATTTTGAGTTTATCTGCAGATATTCTCCCTCTATGATCCTTAACAGTCAGGTTTGCTGATCCACTGGAAGCAACACCTTTTATGTGAAGTATACCCTCGTTGTCAATTTGAAGGGTCACCTCAACCTTTTCCAATCCGGCAGCTCTTTTAGGAAGACCATCGATTACAAACACACCCAACAGTCTATTTTGATTTGCAATTATGTTTTCGCCTTCAAATATCTGTATATAAACATATGTTTGATCGTCTTTTGAGGTATAGAATGTCTGAGACTTCTGAGTAGGAATTTTTGTATTTCGATGTATTATAACAGCCATTGATTTGTCGAGAACTTCAATTCCAAGAGAAAATGGCAAAACATCGTGAATTATAGCCTGATTTGAATCAATTAATTTTTCTCCATTGAGAAGTGCGGCCTGTATTGTAGCTCCGATAGCAACCGCTTCGTCGGGTTTCATCTGTTTATTGAGAGGCTTGTCAACAAAATATTCTTTTAATAAACTCTGAATTTTTGGTATTTTAGTCGAACCGCCGATTAATACAATTTCATTGATATCACTGGTTTTGATTTTAGAGCATTTCAGAGTTTCGTCAGTTATTTGAATGGTCTTTTTGAATAAATCAATGCAAAGGTCCTCAAACTTAGAACGGGTTAAATTGAACTTAAAATCCCAACCGGGAAGTAATACATCTATATCTATACTGGCTGAATTGGTCTCAGATATAACCCATTTCTTTTTTTCAACATTAATCCTAAGTCGAGACAAAGCTCTCTTAATATTGTCTTCAGAAGTCGCTTTACGAAAGTCGTCTTCAAATTTTCTGAACAAAAAGCTCAAAATTCTCTGATCGAAGTCATTGCCGCCTAAATGTGTATCTCCGCCGACAGCTCTAACATCAATGTCTCCATTTTCGATCACAACAACGGCCACATCGAATGTACCGCCGCCTAAATCATAGATTAAAACATTTTTCCTGAAATCATCTTTGAATTTATGACTATAAGCAATAGCAGCAGCTGTCGGCTCATTCAGTATCTGAAGCACATTAAGGCCTGCCAAAGCACCCGCATCTTTAGTGGCCTGTCTTTGTGCGTCATTGAAATAAGCGGGAACTGTAATGACGGCGCTCTTTGGTTTAAATCCAAGGAAACCTTCGGCATCTGTTTTGAGTCTCGACAAAATTCTGGCTGAAATTTCCTCAGGATATAGAGTAATGTTGTCATCATTTCTTAACTTTACTTTAAGTGATTCATTCTCGTCCACCACTTCAAAAGGCCATAATTTCTTATCATTCTGAATGTGTTCATCACTATATTTTCTTCCAATCATACGCTTCACATCAAATATAGTGTTGGCGGGGTTTCTCCACGAAGCCTCTTTTGCTGGATCGCCCACTAATTCTTCCCCGTCTTCTGAGAATGAAATATAAGAAGGACTAATGTTGAAGCCATACGTATTTGAAATAATTTTAACCTTTCCTCTGTTAATAACACCGACACAACAATAAGTTGTGCCCAAATCTATGCCAATCGCAGTATTATTTGGAATTTTGAGAATATTCTCTTTTTTAAATTTGTCATATATTATATCAATTGAGTGATTCAACTCTTCACTTATCCGCGGATTTACACGATTAGAAGGCGATTCTTCTCTGAGTTTATCCATCGACAAACTTTTGTACTTTTCGTGCAATTCTTCTAATTCGTTGGCTATTAAAAAATTTGTATCTTTAAAATGTTTATCCATTTCAGTTGCGTAAAGTTTTTTAGCGATTTCTAATGCCTTCTTATGTTCGGCGCTCGAATCTCTATTACTTATTCTATACATTGCTAGCAAAGCATCAAAATCTTGATCCAGTTCTTCACTAAATTGTTGAGTCACCTCTTCTTTCTTATCTTCTTGAACAGGATTACCATTTATGAAATTATCAATCGCTAATTTCATGTTTTCCTCATGTATTTCTCTCAGCTCTTTCTCATCTCCAACAATATCAAAACACGACTTTATGTATTCGCTATGATTTAATCTAATCGACGGTTTATCTGATGGTTTGCCTGATTTTTCAAATAATATATCCCTCTTATGCTTTTCTTCAATCTTTTTCTTATCAAACTTATCGCGCAATTCATGCAAATATTGTGTTTCATTTCTATTTGCCTCAAGTTTCTTAATCTATTGAATCAATGAAAATCAAATTATTTATAACTCAAAGTAATATTAAAAGAGTAATGGCAACTTCCCATAGAGTCCAGTCTTGAATAGGACACCATCTTGAGTCATATATGAATTGAAAGATCTCATGGAGTAATACAACTTTTCCTCTTGGACCAACTCGATAAGTCCACTGAGTAAGGCTCCAGAAAATTTAATATATTCTGGCAGTTGGGTATAGCAGATGGAGGCTCGCACCACCAAGTGTCGTATATTGTTGGATTCAGTTCTTCGAGCTGATTAATTTGATACCTTACTTGACCACCTACGACTCGAACCTGGCCACTTCCGACAAACTACGGACTGGAGTGGCCAACTTCAATAGTGTCAAATTAATGAGTTTGAAGAACTGAATCCAACAATATATATCACTTGAAGGTGCGCGCCTCCATCAGCTAGCCCCAAAATACCCAATTTTACGCACTCTGGTGCCTTACTCCGTGGATGTATCGAGTTGGTCCAAGAGGAAAAGTTGTACTACTCCATGAGATCTTTCAATTCATATATCACTCAAGATGGTGTCCTGTTCAAGGCCGGACTCTATCAGAAGTTGCCACTACTCTTATGTCTTACTCTCGATGTGATTCCATCAGAAATTTTCTTCTCCTGATAATCCATATATATAACCAAAAAATAATATCTCACTCAACTATTTTGTAAAAATAACATTATTTAGAAATAATTTCAAATTAATGACACTTTTTTGAAGAAGAATGTGATTTAACAAATTGAATATAGAGTTTACATCAGTTTTATATCATTGCAAAGCATTGATTAAATATTCTATTATGAGATAATTGCTTAGCACTAGCTTTAATATTACTTGTATTTTACATTGTTATTCTTGTTCTATAAAACGTTATTAATTTAGTTCTTAAGTTATTTTATTTAATAAAAACTTAGCAAAACAAATAAATTATATTTTACTAATCAAAACTAAAAATTTTTTGTAAATTAAACTAAATGTCGCAAAAAATATTATACAACAAACAATAAAACATTATATTGTACAATAAAAAGATACGCTATTCAGGAACTTACATACTTTTAAGATAATTAAATGTCTTGTAATCATTGCGTAACTTTCAAGAGATACAGAGATTTATATTATATGCAAAGGATTTGCAATACTTTTGCTTCTCTATTATCTAATGATATTATTTATATAAGGCATAAATTTTCATTTTTCAAGTAATTTAAACTGACATTAGTATCAAAAATAGAATAAATTCTAAAATAATTTTTCTGAGTTTAGTAGTCCTTATAGACCATACGTCTATTTTACTGATTATATGTGCGAACTTTGACATATGAACTTATTTATGAAAACGAAAATTATAGGGATAATAATCCCTAATCATAAAAAAACAATTATGAATATCAATAAAATTACTCGAAGGTCTTATGTTGTTAAATATGGAACTTATACATACGGATACATATGGAACATGTAAATGGATTAAAATGCAAGTTATAAACTAACTATTCTGAGAATAAGTTTCGAGTAAAGCAGTCAGAAAGAGTAAATTTGAAAGTCCAGATTTTGTTATATCGAACAAATCAACTCTAGCTGTAAGCAGAGATATCAAAGGGGCTGTAGGTAGGGTGTACCCCCTCTCTGGAGCATCCAAAAAACCATATCCTTCCCCATAAAAAATTGATAAAAGTGAATGCAAGTATAGCATAAATACTTAAATGATTATCAATTGAAATGAACGCTCAATAAATAAATAAATTTTTGGTGTTGTTTTTTCGGTAATAATGTATTAAAAATAGTGACACGAAAATAATATTTAAAAATTTATTGACTCGAAAACGCATTTTTCAAGAAATTAAAAAAAAATTTGACTGAAAAATCAATTTTGTAAAACAATTTTCTTCCAAAATCGATGAGTTTTGACCCCAAATTTGAAAGATTTATAGATTCACCCCCACCTGGCAGGTTGGGCTTTTGACATCTCTGGATAAACACCTCTCTTTAAGCTCCAAATACAACGTAAATACAAGTAAATAAAAAGTATAGATAAGCCCTAACAGATAAATCAAAATCTCTTAAGATTATACAACTCAACATTTTACACATTTATTTGAACGTTGTTAAAAGTACTAACACTTGACATGTTAATTTTTTTCTTAATCTATAACTTATAATATCTTGTTGAGAGCAATATTAAACTTACAATTGTAAAGAGTTTGATATAAGAATTAATATTGTCTGGCGATACATAAAGCTATTAATTGTATTGCGTATAATTAGATTCAATTCAATTATTAAAAGTATTTTACCGTTTGAGCCTAGAGCCTGAGCCTAATGAGCCTAGGCTTGAAGGCCTCAGGCTTCAGAAAGTAGATCGAACAGAGTTTGAGTCTATGCTCTAAATTAGTTATAGGTAGTGACTGATTTTTTTTGTTTAAACATGATAAAACCAAATAAAAACAATTTTCAGATGTATTTTTGTAATGAATTTCGTTATTTCACACATGTTATGGTTCATTTTTACTATTTTTTTAATTAAATAATTTCTTAACTATAAAAATGCCAGAAAGTAAACAATCAGCGGAAGAATAGACTAAACTATATCTTGATTTGAAATTCAAAAAGAAAAAGTTAATCAAAAATAATGACGAGTAATCTCTTGGCGAAGTATTATTTTGCAAATACTGCTCATATGAAATAAATATGGATAACAGACCATCAGATTTGATAATACATTTTATGAATTATGTTGTATTAATTAAATAATAGTCATTATTTTGTAATAACAAATAAAACTAATTTTTGTAACAAATTGATTAACGAAATAACAACAAACTCTTGTAATAAATTATAAAACCATATAAAACATACGAAATTTTTGAAATTAACAAAACCAAATAAAATGAGTCACTAGTTATAGACTTACATTATTGCTCAATTACAGACACTGACTTGTGGGACACGATGAGAATGACAAAATTTTTTGAAATAATATAGATATTTATTTTTTTAACAATATTATATTTAATTAAACAACAGTAACATTATAACTTATTTGTATAGATATAATGTTATCTAAAATAAAGTAATAAACATCCAAAAAATGAAGCCAAACCTAACGAGACGTAGGGATTCAATTGAATTCCAGTCACATTTATAAGTGAAAGAAACATTTATAAACTCATTATCTAAAGCTTCAAGTGATAATGCAATATAAATAACATAATAAATTATTTGAAAAATCTTTGCCTTATACTATCCAATATTTTTTTGTGTAAATTAACCCCTTCCTGATTGAAATTTTCAGTTTCACCCGCATATGTCTTCGCATTCAGCAATGAAGTTCTGACCATACCTTTAGCCAATTCGCCCATTCCTTTACACTTATCAAAGTCTCTCTCAAATGTAGATAAATATTTTACGAATTCTTGCTTATCATTGGATTCATAATCACTCAGAACCTCAGTTTCAATATTAGAATTATTTGATGTCTTGTTCAGTTCCTTTGATTTTAAGTTTGATTTTTTAGTTTTAAAAATTTTGTTTAATCTTTCAGAGCATAACTTGACTTCATTTTCGCTAAGTTTCAGTTTTTCAAACTGAAGATTTTTTTCACTTGCATCCAATGTAATGAATCCATCGTCATTCATAACTAATGCTGCACTAATTATTTTATGCACATTTTTTACATTAGATCCTATTCTCAAACTACCTATCAGATGATTTTTGAGCCTATCTTTGAAAGCATTTTCTCCCTGATATAAATTTACTTTTTGTGCCAAAACAGTTCCCCAAATTCTAACCGGACTTGTCATTGATGTGTTTCGGGGTATCGTTAATCTGAGATTGCTATCATTTGATTCGCGAAAATTCCAAAACGAATTTTTTGTTTTTAAGGTCTTTTCTACAGTTGACTGTAGGTAATCATTTGTAGAAACAGATGAGTTCAAAGGTTCGATAATTCTGATGTTCATCTCGTTTCTATGCTTACTAGCTCTCAATGAATGTGCATAAAGTACAGCTCCTATCAAAACGATATCATCTGATTTAAGTAAAAAACTTTTTACACGCGAATAAATTTTAGGATAAATCTCAAGTAAGAATTTAGAAGAGCCGCCAAACAGAAACACATCTGATATTATACTATTACGATCTCTAGCTATCTCATTAATGAATTCATTCAATTTATTATCTATTAATCTTAATTTTTCACTCAATTTTAATCCTATATTTTTATCAAATGATTTGTTTGTACCGAATCTCAACTTCGATTCTTCGCATATCTTTCTTTCAGAAAAATTTAATAATTTGTTGTATTGATAATTCATAAGCAGATTATCGAATGCTATTCCACAGCAATTGAGTGCATGACCACTATTGAGAGTCTGTACATTTAGATTTTGTCCGTTTTCCCGATAAAGTCTGACTAAAGCAATGTTGAAACTACTGGAACCTGAATGTGCAAAAACAAGTCTTTTCTCTTCAGTTGTATCACTTGCAAAACCAATGGCAGCTGCAGTTATCTCGTTGACCAGCTTTTTAACATTCAGACCTGCAATCATTGCAGCGCTTTTCATACCTTCACGCTGTGCGTCATTGAAACAATTGGGAACTGTTATAACACAATCTGTTATTGGAATTCTTAGTTTAAGCTCTGAATTCAGTTTTACGTAATTAAGAACGAGAGCTATTATTTCTTCACATTTGAATACTTGTTGTTTGCCTTCAAACATAACTCTGATATTCACTAAATTATCGTTAGTCTTAAAGATATCGAATGAATAGGAATCACTTCTATAAAAGTTGAGATCAGGTCCGCCCAGAAATAATTTTGAGTGAATAATAACATTTTCTGGTTCTCTTTGAGCAAAACTCTCCGCTTCTTCGCCTATAAGGATCTCATTATCAGCAAACGCCACACAGTTTGAAAAGTTTAATAATGTAACAATTTGATTGTTGATCAGAACTCCGACACGTACTCTACACGTTCCGAAATCTATAGCAATAATAGAGGGCTCGGTATTATTATGTTTTTCTTGATTTTCGATTTTATTCTCTAAAATAATGTTGTTATTAATCACTGAAGAAGGAATTTCATTAGTTTTAAAATTTTGATCATTTTTCAACTTCCCATTTATTGAATTATCTGAATTTAATTGAACTAAATTTGGTTCAATTTTCTTATTATTCATATTCGTGTGAATTTTATTTTCTAATAATATTTTAATACTTTTATAAGCATTTAAAAGCTCTGTTTTCAAGTTTATTATACACTTTTCTTGTAAAGAAAAATCTTTAAACTCTAAACCTGTGTTCAGACTTGTTATACAGATTTTAATCATTTCATTATTATATTTGTCGAGTAATTCTAGTTCGTTGATAGCATTGTTGTCTATTTCTTCTGTTAGTTTTTTAGAATACATCTCACTAAGAATTTTGATATTTTTCTCTGCTATTATGGTTTCATTTAAAATCACTTCAGTATTATATTTTATGAAATCATTGCTTATTTCATCAAAAATGTTTAGTATAGAGTCATATTTAGGATTTATTTCGCTAATGAATATATTTTTCTGTTTTTTCAATAAATCAGTTATTTCTTGTCCCGAAAAATAGAGAGATTTCTTAAATTCTTGATTAATAGAGTTCCAGAATCGGCAGAAAATCTGTTGACAATTCTTGAATTCTTCGTATTTTGAATTAAGATCACTAATTAAAATACTTTTATAATCATCAGTTGAAAAATAATTTTCTGATAATTTTTTAAATGATTTCAATGTATTTTCTTGAAGAGATTTATTTATTTTCTCAAAATTTTCTTCAATCATTAGATTTTCTTTATTCATGTTCTTAAGGAATTGTAGGACATATTTTTGCATTTCATGATTCAAACCTGATTTGATCTGAATTATATCTCTTTTCATCTTATCTAAAGATTTATTGAACAGTTTACTCAATAATGATTCAAAAAGTTGATGATTACTGTTTGAATTGTAATTGTTAGAAAAATTTACAAACTCTTGTTCAAGAGATTCACATATATTCTTGTGACTTAATAGCAGTTCATTTTCGTTCAGATGAGTTTTCATCGAATTCTGATAAATTTTTGTACAGTTTTCGAGAAAATTGTGGAAATTTGAATCTTTTTGAGGTGTAGTGCTTGTCTTCGGCATAATATCACTAGACGTTACTATATTTTCATATTTAAATATACTTTGGATCTTCTTAACGCATTGCAAAGCATCAAAATTAGTAAATACTAGTGAATTAGTAAATAATGTTTCATCTATAAATTTATTGATAAATCTGGTGGATGTCATGATTTCTTGACTATAGCCAACAATTTTGCTATTATTTGTATTTATTAAATGAGGAATTAAAAAACATTTTATTTTTGTGAAAATTTTCTTTAGACTCTCGTCGATATCACGTATTTTTTGATCGTAGAGTAGGTTCTGATAATATAGTTTTCCAGCTATGAAAAAATAAGGCTATTCTTACAAATGTGTTTATAACATTGAAATAGAAAAGGTATTAATTATGTTACAAAAAAATTGGGTTACAGATTTTTTATACCTACCCACACCAATGTAAACAATTAGTAATACTGGGCTTTACCCCTAATACTTTCCCTATGGTGTGCTTTACGCAATATTTATTTAATTGATTCAATTGACTAAAATAAATTTATTTTTCTCAAAAATTGCTGTAGTTTTGCTTTAAACGGGTTCACAAAAAATAAGTCGTAACAATACTTTCTATAACCTCCTCCCCCAAGTAACTCTTTGATAACATTTGCCTTTAACCTCTTTATGCGTTGACACTGCTAAATGTGAAAATATTTAAGTGGTCTCATTTAGGACATCACTATAAATTACAGATCATACTCATTTTCAAAATGAGAACTTCGCCATTTAGCTTGTTTTGAATGTAAAATGAACAATATGAAAGTCCTATGCACTTAAGGAGTTAGTCCTATGTATAAAATTTTGGGAGTTTTAGGTGTCTTTAACTATACCCTTATATTGCAAATTTGACTGAAGAAACCTCCAAAATATTAAAGACTTTATTAAATCTCAATTTTTAAAGCTAGTCTCAAATAGTGTTTACACTGATTGCATTTAAATTTCTTACTATGTTCTCCATATTTGTATTTTGAATTTTTAGCCCAATTTCTTATCAAAAACATTAATAGTTTATCTTTTCCATCTGTAGACTCAATATATTCCAGAGATCTCACTAACGATATAAACGAATCAACGGTTAAACAGTTCAAACTGTTATAAATTATGTTTGAAGACATGCTCATAGAACATGAAATGAGTTTCAGCTTTTTTTCTTGAGAAACATTTTTACTTATAAGCACTTCCATTGGAATAACTGCTATTTCTCTTTCATTTCTAGTGAGTCGTAAAGGTTTTGACCAAACTCTAACTCCAGAATAACTCGCATCAGTTTTTTCTGTATTCCAACTAATGTTAGACTGCCTTTCCATCCATTCTGAGTGTCCATCACTGGATAAATAATTTAAAATCAATTCGGATAGATATGAGTCCAAATCTTCAGATTCATTAATAACTGTTAAGATAGCAATCGGACAATTGATGTTTTCAAATAAATTTTTGAAAACATCATAATGTAATTCTAATTCTTTATTTTCTGTAATAGTAATTAAATCAACACGCCTTTCATCCATTTTTAATTCTAATAAAAAATAAAAATTTTCATCAGAATTTACTTTAGTCTCAAGTGTTTTAATGATTTTTATGCTTAAATCTTATCACTTTCATAGAGAATTTTGATATAAACAAAATATTATAATTTTATTTAAAGATTATTTGATCTTTAGATCTATTATTAGTTATATTGCAGACAAAATATGCAACATTTATATAAAAATAATTAATTAAATTTAATTTGGGCTCATTTTAAGAAAAATTTGATAAAAAGAATTATTTGGTTAGTTATTACGATTATGTGTTATATATTCTTTTATCATATTTCCATAGAACTATTGAATATTATTGCCCAATACAATAATATATTATAAAGATAAGAACGCTCAATAACTTAATCATTGAATAAGATTAACACAAACAATATCTGTGTTCCCCACTGATTAAATTCTAGAATAAAGAGAAATTTCAAGTAATCCGCAAACTTGAGCCTCAAAAACATTGTTATGAATATAATGCTAAATATATATAACTGACACAACTCCTTCCAGACGTTAATTTAGATTAAAAATTATTTTAAAAGTTTTGAAAATCTAGAGAAAAATTGCATTTTGCTTTTTGTTTCTTAATTACATGTGCAATATCTAATCATTTAAGGCAATAAAAATGTTTTTGTTAATAAAACTATAGCCTACTTTATTATTATAAGTTTATTATTATACAGTTATTATAGATTATACTATTATGGTTTACAATTTTGCACAATATTTATTCAAATCTTTATGCCTACTGTTACAGATTTAACAAACATTTATTTTAAAGAATTTCCTTATTTATCCAAATAATTAGAAATATTTAGCATGCATTTAATTTATTATAATTGTTCATTCTTCAATTGAATTCCTGTTTTACAGACAATACAATCTGATACTTTACATACAACTTTTTGATCCATAATTTTAAACAGCTCATGAATTTCTGTCACACTATTTTTTCGCTTTTCTTTTAGTATAGGATTGTTTTCAACATCGATATCATCTAATTTTATCATAAGCTTAAAAATATCCCTATCGAGTCTCTTAAAATGCGTTGTTTTGTGCTCAAAATGTGATTCAACCACTTGTTTTTTCAGAGAATAGAGATTTTGTGACACCTCTTCTATCGCTGAATCGTTATTATTTTGTACTATTATTTTTGTTGATTTGTTCTCTGCTCTCAAAGGGAGGCATAAATTCTCTATTTGTTTGTTGAATTCTGTGATCATCTTGTGCTTCGAACTTTCTTCTCTAGAAATAGAATCGTATTTGACTTGTTCTTCAGCTTTTACTTTGAAACCCATTGATAATCAATGAATTATCCTTAATATAAATTAAATATCTGTTTAAATTTGAATATACTATTGATAGCAAAAATGAATAAAGTATTTACTGTACCTTTATGTTAATTAAAAATTAAAAACACTTTTATGTATATTAAAATTTAGTTTTATTTTCACTTATCTTAAATATTGACTTAAATTCACTTATAATATTGACTATCTCTCAAATACGATCTTTTTTCTATCACTTGGCAACCTTTTAAGATAATTATTTATATAAAGATTATTCATTTTTATTTCAGACTAGTTATCAAATTTCAGAATATTTTAGACCAAACCAATTGCTCCAATCAAAATATTTCGAAGATTTGACTTTCATTACTTCAAACTTCTATACCATGAAAAATAATTATTTTTCAGTTTTTAAAATAATAATTAAACTTAATAAATAACTATTAGAATTTCTAATACAACTATTAGAGCTTATTCTGTAAAAAAATTACGATTCATCGGAAAATAAATGACTATAATAGTTGATTGTAAAATCTTTATTAATAAAGCATATTCGTGTAATTTGTGAGTTGCAGTACAATCAAACCCAAAAATAAAGGGCAAATCTTAGTTAAGATATATACTTAACTGTAAAACATATAATATAAATAGTGAATATGTTTTTCGGTCTATTGTCAAAGTCAAATTCGGTGTCAATATTTGGTCCAAAAAAATAAAAGTTTATTTCTTAATTCAAAATTAACTTTTAATAAAGTTTTACATTCAAATTGAAAGTTATAAAAGCATTATAAAAGAGATT
>JAQGCH010000344.1:0-25499 GCA_034699485.1 Nanhermannia elegantula | reverse complement strand
ATAGTATTTTGATCTGAAGTTAAGTGCTTTTGATTTTATATTTTAAAGCAGAGGCAAGTCTTCTCCATTCGCGTTCATATGTTAAACTCTATTTCTCTAAACTCTATGTAAAAAATGATATTAAACTAACAAGACTTTATGTTCGCTCTCTGAAGCAAAAGCTCGAGTGTTGAGCATTACTGGTTATTGTTAATCCACTCGCAAGAGAAGGCGCGACAGCTTTATCAAAAACAGAGTAACAACTTCTCTGGTGAAAGAGGGCCTTCGGAAAGATGTTATTGTTGCCCAATTACACAATGTTCTAAAAATACTGAGTAAAGAATCGATTGCTTAACACAATTATAACAATTGGCACTGCTTTATAACCACTTGCATTGAGTAATAAATATTTATTATAACACCTGTTACAGTGCTTTTGATAATCTAATGAAATCGGTGTTTTGACTTTTATAAAAGCGAATAAACAGAATTTAAATTCCCAAACTTTTGATTGCATTGAGAAACTAACCCAACATGAAAATTGTGATAATAAACCTCTTAATTCTAATTCCAGTTGCTTTGGGAAACCTTTCAGTGTCCGGTAAGCACTTCACATACAATGGACAGCAAGTCTTTCTATCGGGTGTTAACTTTGCGTGGGATCAATACGCGAGGTTTGAGAAAATTCTATTGATAGTTAACTTATAACTTAAATGATTAATTTTGTAGAGATTTCGGTAGTGGTGCATACGCTCAAACCAAATCCAAAATGGAGGGCTGGTTAGCGAAGATCGAGGCCGCTGGTGGAAATGCAGTCCGTTTATGGCTTCATATTGATGGCCAGCATTCACCGAAATTCGATAGTCAGGGACATGCGACAGGTGAGGACACCGATTCTCTCATCAAAGAATTGGGAGAGTTCTTAGACGCGGCCCAAAAGCACAACATTTTTATCATAATATGCCTATGGAATGGAGCCGTAAAACCTCAACAAATGATTCAATTATATCATGATGAAGCAGCTCTTCAGTCATATTTAGATAAAGTATTGACACCAATGGCTAAAGGACTTGCAAAACATAAGGCATTGGGCGCCTGGGAGATAATCAACGAACCTGAAGGCAGTATTACACAGGGCTTAACTGACTCTGAGAAATGTTTCGATACACACAAACTGACCAATTCTGGTGCCAATTGGGCCGGGACTGGACTTACAATGAAAGAAGTTTTGCGATTCGTTAACCGTCACTCGGCTGCCATTCATTCTGCAGCGCCCGGGACTTTGGTGACGAACGCGGGCTGGCAAGAGGTCTCTTCATCTGATAGCTGTTCTAATTGTTACAATTATTATAAGGATGAATGCCTTACTGCTGGCGGTGGTAAAGCTAATGGTCATTTAGATTTCTATCAGATCCATACCTATACCTGGCAGGGAAAGTATAGCGATTATAGTGTTATGAAGAAAAATAATTCCGATTATAACTTAGACAAGCCTTTGATTATCGGAGAATTTTCCACTGATTGTAGTGAGAGTAAGAATGCGGTCACAAATTACAAACATGCTTATGATGGAGGCTTTGCTGGTGTCCTCGCCTGGCAGTACAATGAAGGCGGAGACTGCAGTGATAAACAACCTGCTATGGATCAGGGAATGACTTCTATCAAAGATATGGCTACTAATGGAAAAATTAAAATCACTATTTAAAGTCTTATACTTTCATTCTTTTAATCTATTTTTTTAATTAAATTTTGCGATACTATTATTTGTAATCACATTTAAATTTCTATATAAATAAATTTTATTCAGAATTTAATTCAATTATTCTGTACAAACTTTGTTATAAATAGTGATTTTTCTATTCCGAAAATAGAAATAGGAATTGAAATGACGTCAGGAATAGGACTACAAATTGAAGCCTTGAATACGAATAAGAATATAAATTAAAAAAATTTCTGGAACTGGAATAGGAATGAAAATAGAATTTTGGAATAAATCGAACACTATTTACAATACGTTTGTCCAGATTTCTGTCATATCTAAAAATCAGTGCCGTACCCAGCTATGGGACCAAGGGGGCCCAGGCCCCCCAAGAATTTTGAGTTTATTAAGTGTAGGTCTGTTGAAAAAATTTTTAATTTTCCCCTATTACTGGCCCCCCCAACCAAAAATTTCTGGGCATGGTACTACTAAAATTCTAAAAAAACGTTTTCATGAGCCAACTCCCTAATGAGAGGAGATCTCACTAAAGCCCATGTTGAAAACCAGTGAGATTTTTACAGTGATAACCCCGTATCGGCTGTGGGCGAACGCTTCGGGCCATAGGGGTGTTAAAAACACTGAACATATAGCCGGCATATAGCGGAGAAAACAGCGCCCTTAGATCTATTTTTTTTATAAATGTTTTAAATTAATGAAAGGGTTTTTTGCTATCTGTTAAAATTTCCATAAACTGAATTTACAGTTTGAACCTTAACTATTACTATGAATCAGTGAAATTTATTTAAGAGTAACTTACAATTCCTTATTTAAGTAATGTTTGAAGTTTTTGCTCAATTTCTAACGTGTGATATCAATTCTATTTAACTTTAAGTATTGATTTATTGGTTTGAGTTCTTGCAATACTGAATATTATGTTATCATTGGTTTCATTTGTTATTTTTAAACCTATGAATACTTAAATTTTTAGATTTAAGTAATCTCTGAGAAAGATAGCATTTGTTAAAAACAGTTAATACCGTAATTTAACTGAAGAGATATCATTAAACATTATTATTTAAAATATATTTATATACCTGTATATGAAAAATATTAAAATTTATGAAATTAAAAATTTAGACAAAATAATACTATAGGTAACTTTCGCTTTGCCTTTAGGTAATTATATGGAGTTTAGAAAACTTTTTAGGACACCTAAATAAGTACAATATGGCTAAAATCAAAGCTGATTTGATAACCCAGTCATTATTGCATTTTGTTATAACCTGAGTGGACAATACAGTCCGTCACCAAACTCAAAGCCAGTTATCCCAGAGTTATCCTATCGACTGGCATCTGAAATAACATACAAAGTTAGTTAACTGACTGAAAATTTGAGTTTATATTTTATGAATGTTATTTTTTTTTACTTTCAAAAATTTCTAATTTAATTATTTCAAAATGAACAGAAAATCAATCGGTTTATGAATATAAAAATGAGTACTAGTAATCTATTGGCACGACTTTGCTTTGCTTTATGGATAAGATTATGGATATAAGAGTAAAAGTATTTGCAATATTTATATCCAATCAAATATAATATGATTTTTTGCTTATATATAAATTCTATAAATTCTAATCATATTATTTATTATATAAAATATAAATTGTTTGTTTTGGTAAAATACAAAATGAAACTAATAATATGTTTTTTGCTTTTATTGTCGTCTGTGGTTCACTGCTTCTTAGAAGTGAAAGGCGGACACTTTGTTTGGGGAAATGAAACAGTATTCCTATCTGGAGTTAACACTCCGTGGGTTCACTACGCGAAAGATTTTGGAAGCGGAGTCTTTAAGGACTCTAAAGCACAATTCGATAAATGGTTAACAGAATTAGCAGAAAATGGTGGGAATGCTGTTCGAGTTTGGGTACACATTGACGGTCAGTGGTCACCAAAATTCAATGCTCAAGGATTAACGACAGGAGAGGACACCAAATCATTGATCGAAGACTTGAGTGAATTTTTATCAATGGCTGAAAAATACAATATATTTGTAATCCTATGTCTATGGAACGGAGCCGTAAAGCCATCGCAAATGCTTCACCTCTACTCAGATCCCACAAAACTTGAAGTTTATTTCACGAAAGTTCTTAAGCCTATGGTCACAGGTCTTAAAAATTATAAATCACTGGCTGCTTATGAGATAATCAATGAAGTGGAAGGTATGATAATGCCTGGTATTAAGGATGGGAACAAGTGTTTCGACACAGAAAATCTGGTCGGCTCGGGAGCCGATTGGACTAAAACTGGGCTCACAATGAAAGAGGCGCTCAGATTCATCAATCTTCATGTGGAAGCTATCAAAGAGGCTGATCCCAAAGTATTGGTCACAAACGGGGCGTGGAGTCAAAGGTCAAGTACTGATCAGTGCTCTCAATGTCACAATTATTATACGGATGAATGTCTTAAAGAAGCCGGCGGTAAAAGCCGTGGTCTTGATTTTTATCAAATACATACCTATGCTTTTAATGGAAAGTATGATGAGTTCAGTCCTATGAAGAAAAATGCTGTTGAACTTAAACTCAATAAACCTGTAATTATTGGAGAGTTTTCTGTTAAATGCAGCGAAAGTAAGAATGCGGTTGAACTTTATAGTCATGCCTATAATGGCGGATATTCTGGTGCTCTCAGTTGGGCCTATGATGGAAATGGTGACTGCAGTGATGGAGCGATAGCTAATGCAGGCATCAAACACATCGAAAATGAGACTAAGGAAGGAGTCATTAAAATAAAAATGCATTAATTAGTTGTTTTAGTTCATAAATAATTTCTCTTTTGTATTAAAATAAATGATTATTAAAGTTAAAAAATTATTGTTTACATTTTATATAGCAGAACAAGAGTTGAGATAACAGTGCATTATGCAATGGGTTCAGTACCTGTAGAATGCTTTCGAAACCAGACCGAAACTCTTACCGAATGGCAATATTCAATTTCTATTGAAGGCATCAAATTAAATATTGAGTCTAATCTTTATCACATTTACTGTACAATAGCTTTAATGTTTGTATTGATATTAATCAAAAATATCTCTTTAATAATCTATATTTTTGAAAACTTATCGTTAACTGCTATCGAAGCCATCTTTACACCAGTTAATAAAAGTTGTGGCGGTTGACGGCTCACTACTTCTTCATGAGATTAAAGCTGAATTGCCTGTAAATAATTCTCACAAAAATATATGTATGACCTGTACTACATTGCAAATCATTCATAATTGAGGTCATATTCGAACCCACCCGTGTTTCTTATTTGCCGCTCTTTACAATTATAATCAAAACTATTTTTCATTTACTTTTATTTAAGTCAACAACACTTCAAACTAAAACTAAATACACTTTAAAATATATTTTATAATTATTATAGAAATTAATAAAAGAGTGAATATAAGGAGTCCTAAACTGAGATGAGATGAATTCACTTAAGAACATAACATAAGACTAGCTTAACATTAAACTTACAATCATTGCATGGATTACATGACTGACCAGTACTCATACCATTTTTATATTGGTTTTTACAAAATATTAAATGTATTAAATTGAGTCAAAGCCAATAATTTATTGGTATAGAATTCATATAAATACAGTTTGACTTATGGTTATTCTTGTCTTTCTTATGCAGGGTTAGTCATCGTTATCCTTGACCTGACTTTCTGTAAATTTATGGTATGAATGTATTTTGAAATCTCATTTAACACTAGCCTTAAAAGAATTGGCAAACTTATGAGTTAATAAGATGAATCGGCCAAAGGTCACAAACATCTGAGAAAACAAATATTAATTAATTTAAATATTACTAATATTAGTGCCGTAACTATTTATAGCATTTGTATCAATTCTGTGTGCATTTGTGTGCATTATGTAACAAAAATAATATTTTATATAAAGAACACAAATTATTTTCAAAAATTGTTGTGCACACTCTGCCAATACATTAAAGTTATGGTAATCTATAATATATATAACTTATATATTGTGTGTTTTTATACCTTGAATGCTACAAAAGGAGTGATAATAAACTGATCCCCACAAGAAAATCCAATCATCAAATTCTTAGTTTTTATTCTTTCCAATGTATTCATTAACTAATTAATTAATTATTTTTTCAAATGTTTACTATAGTATTAATATTTCTAATTTTTGAAATTACAAATAAATTACTATAAATACCTTTAATTTAATTTTTGTACATATCTTTGAGTTAGATTTGAGATAAAGTTTAAGTAATTGATTGTATGAATCGGTCGCTTCTTTATTAATTGAGGCTATTATTGAATTCAATAAGAAATGTGCTGATAATGAACAAATACATAGGATTATTATCAAGTAGTACAGCATAAAAAGTGTATTTTCAAAGAAAATAATTTGTAAGAACATTAGATTGATTGGCATAATAGTGTAGTTTAAACAAAAATAATAATTTCTCCAAAATTTATTATAAACAGTTGTTCTGTTGCAGTCAGAGTTATTTTCTACTAATATTTTGATCAAAGTTTTAATATTAAGCAAATTTTCTTTTCCCACTTCAGAAATATAATATTTAAATGACTTAAATCTTAATTTGAAGTAAAAACAGATTATGAAATAGTAAAGAAAGCAAAAACACGCGATTCTGATCATAAAAATAGACGCAAAACAATAAATAGCTGAACTCATAAAAGTGATGCTTAACTTTACTAAACTTTCTGATAGTTTTAAATAATATATCGGGACAAACACTGATATGAGAAGAACAATTCTATCGCTAAATAAAAGCATTATATTTATTAATTTTTGTGTAATTCTTATTTTGTGAACATATTGATTGCATAAAATCTCTTTATTTATTCCAATAAAATAATTTGTTTTAATTTGTTTCACATCTTTCACAATATCGAACCATTTTATATAATTATTTTGGTTAGAATTGAATAAAAAAATATTATATAATGAATGAATAGATCCTAATATTCCGAGCAGATAAATAAATTCTGGAATTCCACCAAAATATTGGATTATATTGAAGTTATAGTTAGAAAGACTTTTAAATTTAACACTAAGTAAACCAACTGAAAGGTTTATTACATGAACAATGAATATTAAACAAATCAAATATGATTTATATTTACGAACTCTTTTTGTTTTTTCACTCAAATTATTATTATTTAAATCAAATTTATAAATAAGGCCATATTTATATAGTGGCGAATCAATGTCATTCATGTTTGAATGCAGACAAATAGTAGCTGAAAATAAATCCATGATTTTGCCCGTTCTTTATTAATACCACTTTTAAACGCTAATGTTTAATAATTGATAGATAAGTACAAGTAAATTGATTTTTACAGTGTCTTCAAATGTTTTGAATATGCTTTTATTGATGTTTAACACATTTTTTAATTTTTTAACATAAATAGTTTTTTTGAATAAATTCAGTGAAATATTCTTCATTAGCCATAATTATAGATATAAGTAGTGTATGTTTCAGAAGAAGCTAAATTTGTACATTATAAGAATACATTTATTTTTAATTAATCTATTTTTATAAACCTAATTAATTATGCATTAAACTAATTATATATTTTTAATGTTAATAAAAATCAATAAAAAGACATTTTTCTCTGGAATATTATTTATAAATGTTTCAATTTTAATAAATGTCTAATTATTATTGGCTCTCTCTCTCTCTCTCTCTCTCTCTCTCTCTCTCTCTCTCTCTCTCTTCTCTCTTAATTGATTGTGAAATGTATCATATTTTCAATTTAGAAATTTATTCTCAAGAATATATTGAAAATATGATTAAACTTAAGAATGTAACACGAAATACTCATTAAGTGTCTGTATTGATTCTCACTTAATTAAAAAATCAATAATTTTCTACAATTTTAACTTTAAATAAATCATATAAATCATTTTTTTAAATATTTCCCCATATTTTCAAGCAATTACAAAATTATTAAATATAATTTTGACGCTTTATTAGAGCGATTATCTATTTTTAAATAAAACTTATGAATATGGGACTAATTCATTGACTTTTTAAAATATTCACATCAGAAAATAGATAAAATCAAAGATTTTTTGTTTCTAAACTTTCTATAAAGTAAAGGCAAGTAGTACAGGAACATATTTATTCAAGGACTAGATAGAATCCTATTTTTGTTTTCAAAATAGATAATAAAATCCGTGAGACTCATCACAATTATGTAAGAATTTCTCAATCATTTCAATAATTGACAAATAGTTTGAAACCAAACAAATGATATTGATTGAGAAATAACTATAAACCTCAACATTTATGACAGCTGAATATCACATTACAATAAGAAGCAAAATGAATTTAATAGCAATAAGTTGTTTGTTTTTATTACCTTTAGTTTACGGTCAATTTTTAACAGCCGATAAAGATGGCTTACATTTCAATGGCAAAAAGATTTTCCTTTCGGGGGCTAACATAGCATGGGATTCATTTGGCCACGACTTTGGTGGAGAACCTAAATGGGATGATTATTACAGTAGAGTTAAAGAACACTACGAAAAATGGGTAACCGGTGTATCAAATGCAGGCGGAAATGCAGTCCGAGTTTGGCTTCACGCGGATGGTTCGTCATCACCAAAATGGGATGCAAATGGCTTTGCAGTTGGAAATGATACCGATACTATTGTCAAAGATTTGGGAACATTTTTAGATTTTGCAGCAGAAAAAAATGTTTTTGTAATACTGACGCTTTGGAATCTAGCGGTCGCCCCGCGTCCTAATGAACTAGAATTATATAAAAACAATGAAAAACTCCAGAGATATTTTGAAAAAGTATTGACTCCATTAGTGAGTGGTCTAAAGAGTAAAAAAGCTTTGGCTGCATATGAAGTAATCAATGAACCGGGAGGTTCAGTAAAACAAAACATTACAGACAGCACTAATAAATGTTTCGATACGAACCGATTAGCGAACTCAGGGGCCAATTGGGCTAACACTGGACTCTCTATGAAAGAAGTTTTACATTTCATTAATTTACACATTGATGTCATAAAAACGGCGGACCCGAAAGCTTTGGTAACTCAGGGCTCATGGAATGAGATACCAAGTACTGACGCCTGTAGTAATTGCTTCAATTATTATAAGGATGAATGTCTTGTTGCAGGTGGAGGTAAAACAAAAGGTAACTTAAATAATAATTAATTATTCACTTTAATAATCTTTTTATGTTTATTTATACAAAAGCTATTAAAAATTTATTATTTTTGTAATATAGAGCATAAAACATATATAACTGTCAAAAATATTTGACTCAAAATTTAAATAATATCAGACAAGTTGTAAATGAACAGAAGTTAGAAATAGTTTTTAAAATTGAATCCGATATTTATTTAATAGGTGTGATTGACTTCTACCAAATACATGCCTACACCTGGCAGAACAAGTACAGCGATTATTCTCCTATGAAAAGGAAAGCGTCTGAACTCAAATTAGATAAACCAGTTATTATTGGAGAATTTTCTACCGAATGTAGTGAGAGTAAGAATGCGTCCACAAATTTCAAATGGGGTTATGAATCGGGCTATTCTGGAATACTTAGCTGGCAGTATAATGAATCAGGTTTTTGTTCTGATAAACAGCCGGCTCAGAATGAAGGCATGAGCGCTATCAAAGATATGACCACCAATGGTCTTATTAAAGTTAAGATCAGCGCTTGATTAATAAATATTGCAAATTATTTATATTTGATTTGAAAATTTATTTTATAAAAAGTTTAAACTGTTTTGCATTTAAGGCAAATTATAGTAACGATTAGATTCTCTAATGAGATGAACATAAATAAAAGCAAATATTGTTAAATGCAAATTAATTATTGCAAACCATATATTAAAGAACACAAAACTAAGACCTGTGCTTAAAATCATAAATATTCCATAAACAGAAGTTATTTTTGTGTTCTCTTTGATGACACCAATTAAGCCAATTATCTCAATAATTATTGATAAAAACGAAATAATAATCAAAGTTCTCAAAATATTTCCTATAAAAATAAAGACAAAATTTAAAATCTTTTCAAATAATTATTGATATGACTGTCTGATTAAAATATTTTTGTCTAAAAGTTAAATTAAATATTTTACGTACTTAAGTGATGTTTGTCTTGAGGACTGAGTATTATTTCTTTGGAAGATTTATCATCATTTAGTTCAAGACTTTTATCATTAATATAAAGATTCTTTAAACTAATTATAGATGAGATGAATATAAAGGATAATATTATAAACATAAGCGATTGAAATATAATTAGTCCTATTTTCACGCAATAAATATTAAATGTTCTTATATTTTTTGAATCCATTCTTGAGATAACTGAAAACTAATTTAAAATAAATAACACTTAAAACCAATTGCTAATTGGCTTCAGTTTTAAATAATAAAATTTAATCTTAGATTCTTAGAGAAACTCTTGAAAAATGCCGTTTAGAATTGCATTATAATTCAAAAGATATAAGTTGTTTATTATTCGTGATTTAAGTCAATTATTTCTATATGAATATCATAAAGTAAATCCTGAGAATACAGTATTTAAAGGAAGTTAGATTTTGGATGACAGGATGCTGATTGCGATTTTGCTTTAAACATAATATGGGTAATGCAAAAATATATTTCGTTAAAAACTTATCCTTTTATTTGTATACCAGTATATAATAAAATAATGAAATGTTACAACAAAAACACATTTAAAAACAATATATTTGTTACTAACAGGTGTTTCTAATAAGTAAAAGTTTTTCTAATAGTCAACTTCAGGTTCATTTTAAAGATAAAAGTATTATCTTTCGTGGAATATTTAATATTTTAAACTCTCATAAAGCTCAAGTACAGTAAAGGGTGCAATAAGTAATTGGAAGACTGCAGAGCTAACCCCATGATTGTTATTGTCGAATAAACGTTCGATTTACAGATCACACATTCTTTAACGACATCTCAACCATCGATTTAAGAATAGTTAGCATTTAAGATAATAATTAGGTCTCAAAGACAACACTTAACAAAAAGACGCGCACTTTTAGTTAAATTTAACTAAATTTGCGTAAAAATATGAATGTTTAGGATTGGTCGAAGACCTTTAGGTCAAAGGTCACAATCTTATGACACTATATGATATTATAAAAATATAATAAGATTTAGGAAATGCTCATTTCATGCAATTATCTTCTCGTAAACTTCGGTGTTGAGCCTTAAGATATCTTTAATCGTAAAACGCTTTTTAAGCAAAACTTTAACAAATCGATCAGCAAAGCAGGTCTCGCACTAAATGACAGGAACTCATTCACCGGTAGGATAAAACTGAAATATGGTATTAAATGACTGTTTTGGCCCAATATGGCGACTATTCATTAACTAAAAGACATACAGCAATGTTTACGAAACTAACGCTTTAATTTCGTCACTAAAAAAACGTTGGAATTCAATTGTCTCGAAGGCCAGACCTATGGCCGCGGCCGAAAAATTTTCCTCGTTTAGTAAATCTTCACGCGGGTGAAGGTCTAAACTGCTTAAAAATATAAGGGAATTCGATATTTTACGGAGAAAAATATCTCAAAATATCGCCAAAAGAAGTACAAAGCCACCCATGAGTAGCATACTAAAGAATCTTCGGCTGATCGGAGATAATGGAGTTTATGTTCCATTCAAATATATTTTTTAATAGTTATATTTATAACCGCATAAAATTTTATTAAAATTGAATCAATACTTTTGAAGTTATATGCTTTGAAAGTTATTCCAATTACTTATTGGACACCATTTATGTTAGCTATACCTGTATGCTTATCTCAACAAAAAGTTCGTCATCAGGCCTTAGTCTTTGATTCCACTAATCAACTTATTTGTTGGATCAAAGACCAAGGCCTGATGACGGACTTTTTGTTGAGATAAGCATACAGTACAAGTACTATAATATTAATATAAAATATCTTAATTGTTATATAAGTACAAAGTTGATTATACCTGTAGAATATTTCGTAGATTACTATATATTACTACATTGTATGATATATTACCGGTATTTTTAAGTGTTTTTACAGCTCTCTCATTGAGTAGCTAACACGCAGCTAACACGTAAGCTAATTTTTAGCCTTCATTTCTGGTATTTTGTACAGTATTTAATATAAAGTTATAGAGTTCCAACAGTTAACTCTAATAATTCCTTAAATTGAAAATAGAATTTTTATACTGTACAATGGGCTCAATTAAAAACGGAAAAATAAATTTACTAATTATTAGTGATAAATTCTATTTATACATTATATCACTGATAATAGAAATTTTAGTGAAAAAACTTTATTAAAAAGTTTAAAGTGAAACATCAGTAAAAAGGTTTAACTCTCACTTAAATAAAGTTGAAAACTAAATGGCTTATTAATGTTATTAATAAAAAATAAATAAAAGCTTTTCAACTGTTTTACTTTCCTATAAAGACTCTGAAAAACAGGCATTTTATCCCTTTTCCGTTTTTAATTGAGCCCATTGTACGTGAATAAGAGATACAATATAATAAATGATCATTGATTAAACAGTTTATTAATAAGTTGCAAATCAAATAGAGGTAAAGATTAATACATTAGATGTGAATGAAAATAATTAGTCAGAAATAGTTATTTATAAATCTGAATATAAGTGAGTTATGCGAGTGCGGCAACAGCTGACTGGAATGCCGCGTTATAATCCATAGCAACTTCGTTGTGGACATAATCGTCCCTTTTGTCAGTATATGCGTCTCCTTTATCGGGTCCGCCAACTAAAGCTCCTGTCAATGTTTGTGGGTTCGCAGCTATAGAATATCACATATATAGAAAATTTTCATAAAATTCATAACATTAATAAAAGTATAAAAAATATGCGAACCCTGACTATTGAATGCTTGCCAGTCACACTTCGCTGGTTCGTCAGGGCATGAACTGTAAGCAGTAAATAATTTTAAAAATAATTTAAGTTTATGTTTGTAAAAAAATTTAGTTTTAAAGTTTTAAACTATCATAACCTCGCTCTATGATGTGGGCGAGTGGGTGGGTTCTGGCCAACACCGACTACAAAGCTATGTCCGCCATCACCTAATAAATAATCGATTTGTTTTTTACCAAAAGCACGATTTTCTGTTGCTTTAATTCCTGCTTCGGCTGCCTTTTAGGTTAAGTTTTAATGAATTATTGCTTTAAATAATTGTTCGTTTGTTATAATATAAAGTTTTATAATTTTTTATGATATCTCACTTGAATTGCAATAAAGGCAGCATTTCCTGCATGTCTGGCAGGTCCCCATTGATCCAAATAAACCATACCTTTGGGTGTTTTCGGGGCTTCATTTCTCAAATAATCAGTAAATTTTTCAGCCGCGTCCTTATACTTGGACTCACCGGTGAGCTTAGCCAACAATACTTGAACGCCTGCCATCTTGTCATCCCATGAGAATTGTTTTGGGAGACCTGTCAGTTTGAATTCAGTGACCAATTTTTCTGCTTCATCTTTGTATGTAGATTCATTAGTTGCTTTGTAAAGCCAGGCCGCAGCCCACGCCAACTCATCGCCAAAACCAGACCATGAACTATAATAATTAAACAAAAGTTAAATGTCTAAATTTTTAATAACTATCTCTAAGATGGTCTCAATGCAATCAAAAAACCTAATAGTTGTATACCTCATACTTGTATAAAATAAAATCTTTTTATAAATAAATAATTATTATAGCCATTTATAAGCTATTCATCTTAAATAATTATAAGATAAAACTAACTGACAGGCAATCAAAAAAATATTGTTACTTATACTTATATTGTACAAAAAGTTGTTATTTTATGTAATAAGTTTTGGTTTAATATCTAAAATTCTTATAAGTTATAAGAATACTACTAAAACTTCAAATAAAAAGAATATATTAAATAAATTTTAAGAAATATATAGAATTAAGATTAAGCTTTGCATACTTGTAGAACTCTTTAGCGTCTGTGATAGCATTTACATAAGTGCCTCGATGTTCATTTGCGAACTTGAATAAATCTTTCGCCTGTTTTAATAAAGTTTCTGAATATGTTGGGTCCGACTTCTTGAATACAATTGAGGACACGGCCATCGCTGCTGCGGTCTCACCCACTAAATCAGAACCTGGTTGTGAAGCAGTAACTTTATAGGCAGGTCTTTTCTTATCCTTTGGCCAGTCTTCAGGTCTGCCCCAATAGGCGTGATCTTCACCTCCTTTACCAACTTGTCCATAGAATTCGGTTTCTTTGGTGTGAGCCTTAAGATGATTTCATAGTTCATGTTTATGATGTTTATAATGTTACAAAAAATATCATTTAAGTCTCACTTTTATGAAATAATCGGTTCCCCATTTGAGAGCTGCTCTCGCATTCTCCAATTCACCCGCTTTTTCATAGGCTTTTTCGAAGTCGACGACACCCCAACCCAATACTGTCATCGTATAAGCCATAGGGAAACCAAACTTCACAAGATCTCCGGCTTATTAATTGTTAAAAGGAATAAATGCATATTTCAATAATTTACTTAAAATATTAAAATATTAATTAATGCTTACCATCAAAATAACCTCCCGTAAGGTCTTCACCATTTTCTCCTTTATCGTCGAGCATAGAGTCGTGTCTCCACGGGATTCTGTTATTTGCTGGTAATTTACCAGAACGTTGAGCTTCATAGAAGAGTAGAGAGGCGTGGAGTACTTTTCCATAATTATAATTACCTGTACTGCCGATGTCAATGTTTGCGGCAGTATAGCAGCCGAATAATGCTGACAGCAAAGCGATAGCATATAATTTAACCTAATTTTAAGAGTTAATGTAATTTCGGAAATTATATATTAGTTCGTTCGTAAATACATACCATTTTGTTCATTTATCAAATGTCAATAAATTAATTGATTTTCAATTATATTTTTCAGCTTTTTATATCAAATTATTACAAATTTTATCATTGCTTTTGAATTGATAGAATAAGTTTGAGAAAAGAACATTCTGTGCTTATAATCTGTGTCTGACATCGCAATAAATATTTTGAAATATTTAAAATATAATTTTGCAATCAGTTCTATATCATTTAATTGATTTCATAATTTACAAATAAAGCAATTCAATTATCTGCAAATATAATCTATATCAACGGTTTTTAACCTGGGTTACACTGCCTCCCTTGGAGGCCACACATGCCTTAATAAATTGAGATTAAAGTTTCGTTAGAAAGTGCTGAGGAAAAAATAAATACAAATAAAAATTCGATTAAATAACTCACTATTCTTATAAATATTCATTTATTCGCGAAAATAATGCAAACTACCAAAGCTTAAGAATCTGAGTATACGAGTATACTCTTTACGTATACGTATATATTTTCTGAATTTATTAATAAAATACATTTGCTTAGAGTACATTTGCATAGACAAAAAACAATACAATTCATACTTCTTACGTGTTAGTATTTCATTTTTCATTATATTTTAGAGTTTTTATATTTTTGTTTAATTGAAGATAATATAAAATACGTGTATGTGGTGCTCATATTATTTTAAATTAAGTATTACTTTATAAATGTTGAAACCTATACAACTTATGTGTGTGATTCCTTTTTAATTTTAATTTTTACTTTTACCAAACACGATATGACATGACATGTCAATGTTTCAATAGCATCATAATAATCAATTGTGTAATTTTAAATCCTATTTTGTGTATAAATTAAAATTATTCATTATCAATAAGTAAAGTATTGCAGCAATACTTACTATTGCATAAATATTTAATAAAGACACTGATAGAAGTGATGTACTAGTTGTGAAATATTTTTAGATTTTAGACATTTTAAAGCAGTATTATATTTAGATTAAAAAGCAAAATAACAATTATGTAAAAACTTAATTTGGAAAGTGAACAATTATCAAAAATGGTACATTGTATATTTTTATTTTATTTATTTTACTTAGAGGTTTTATACATTGGATTCTCCTCAAGTTTATCATTGATTGAAGTATTAGAACCCATTGTATCATCTTCATTAATGGAATGATAAAATGGTTTAAATTTTGGATCAATCGTATAATAACCACTTAAATTACTAGTACTTGTATTGGACTCTTTTCTGCAGTCATTCTGCATAACAATAGACTCTGCATTCGATTCTTTTCTCTTTTTACGAGTTAAAATAAACCAAAGAATGAATGGTATGACCGACAAAAGAATTAATAATATTCCGATTATAATATGTAAATGCATATACTTTTCATTAGAATTATTATATTTTTCTTTACATTTAATAAGAATATTTTCGTAAAAGCAAAGAAAAAGTTGCGTTTTATTCCATTTTTCGTTACAAAGATCGTCATTATTTCTGAAACCAATAACTGATGAATTTTTACGCCAATAACCTGTTGACTCATCACATGTCATATCAAAGTTTAATCTCAAATCATTTCTGACATTGCACTCAACGCCCGAAACTTTTCCAATGGATTTGACAGAAATAATATGATAGTTGTCGAAACCCCTCATAATTTGACTATAATTTAAAATTGGTGAACAGTTATAAGCATTGGTTACATTCTTATTTGTTCTGTAGTTTTCCTTATCAGAACTTATAGTTTTAATAATAATTATCCAGAAATAGATACATTTATAAAACAACAACATAATAAAGAGTGTTATGTTATAACGATTTACTCAAAACATAACTAAATAAAGAATATTACATAATGTTAGGAATTTTCAACTGAAAGACTATGTTTTCACTTATCATATACATTAAAAAGGATATTATTATTGTTGTTACTCAAGAATATTTTGTTTGCGAAATATAATTCCAATCATAAAAACATGAATAAACGACAAAAACAATATTCTCAATAAATTTCCGTTAGAATATGTTTTATAACTTAAATTGAAGATAAGTAAATATTTATATGCCCTGTATTTATACATAATTTACATATATTTTATTTTTAAAGTTTGACTTTATGAAAACTTTAGCATGTTTATTGTCACTAAATTGCAAAATAATTAATGTAATATATGTCATAACTTCATTTGTTGTCAGTTAACTTTTAAAATTAAAGATTAATATATTTCTTTACCGGTAATTGGCGGACCACAGAAAAACGCTTCATGATCCACCTGTGGCCCTCATCTATATAAGCATCACTAGTATAAGGTGTTAAAACATTTTTACATTACATCCAAGATGGGGTGTACACCTTCTGGAAAGTTGGAAAACTGAGCACCATCCCAAGATTTTTCCTAAATTTAAAAAATAGTTTATCAAATTCGATGAATTTCCCACCACCCCTGAAATTTCAAAATTTTTCCGACTTACACCCCAACGCAAAGGTGCTTGACGAACCCTGATTATACCTATAATATTATATTATACAATATAAAAGATTTAAGAGGTAACCGGTTGTCTGTTTTGCTATATTATATTAATATTCTGCGAGTTTTTATATCGTTAATAAAAAATATATAAAATAATTAAAATTATTGACTTAAGTCCTATGTTTTGAGGGAAGTGGCTATTTTGTGTTTACATCTTAAAATAAATTTTTTAAATTTTAAAGTAAAAATAAATATAAACATAAAAATGTTTAATAAGCATTGCTAAACAGTCATGAAAACGAGATCTCCTCTCGCGAAAAATTTCGCCAAATCTTGTCTCACGAGAAGAGGTGAATTGTTGGGTAATTTTATGACACGGGATGAGACGAGAGGAGAAATGATCGAAAAAATTTATTGAAAGAGAATTTTTCAGTACAAGTAAATCGATTATTACTTTAAATAATTCTTAATAAAAACTAATTTATCGAAATTGATATAATCCCAAAGGTCTTTCAGTATAAGGGAAGGAGAAGATAAAGATGTGAGATGAGAGATGAGAGATGAGAGATGAGAGTTGCTCAAATTCACCAGACGAGATTGCATTGAACCACACAAGACCGAGACGAGAGCGAAATATAAAATCGCATTTTTCATGACTGCGCTAAACATTTATTTAGAATTCCGTCATTAATATTAAATGAGAGTATTATTTCCCTATAAATTAGAGGAAGCGCTTATGTTGTAATTATTTTTTCTGAAATCCTTGTTAACAGAATTATTATCGTGAATGGAAAGGAATTTTCCAGAAATTATGTGACTTCTCCTGTATAATCATTAATTTCAACATTGAATTTATAATTTTTATGTCAATAATTATATTCAGATTATATTGATATACGAATAAAATAGAATTAAATGAAGATGCTCCAAGTAAAATCTGCGCAAAGTTTATTAACAAATAACAAATTAAATTCTTAATCGATTATCTATTGTGATACATCAAATTATATGCCATTCACCACTCTAATAATCCCATTAATTAAAAAAATTAATTAATTACAAAATGGCAGCGAATCCAAATGTCTGTTGAGGGTTTGGGCAGCTTTTTTAATTCAGTGATATCCGAGTGGGACAAAATAAGCAAGAAAACATAAAGACCAGTTGATTACTAATCTCGATAGTACTTATCAAAAGAAATCGAAATTCGAAAATATTTTTAAACTCCGTCCACCCGTTGACAAAATACACCCACATTTGTAAATTTCACGTGATCCTTGTTACTGAGTGGGCGGAACTACTAAAAAATCAAATGAAAGGTCAAATCGCTAGAAATAGAACATATGACTCTAACGGTGACAAAATTGTTGATCTATGACCTCCGGTTCAAAGATTATTTAAAAATTAATATAATGAAACTGTTTGAGCTGTCAAACGCCTCAAAACTGAATTTGTGACAAAGATATAAACCCACAAAATATTCCTCAACTGCCTACTATTGAGAATTTTTAGCTTATAATTAAGAATAAAGTTTATCCTAATGGCTGGACTGCAAATAAAACTAATGATCAGATAAAACAACTTTAAAAAATAACAAATTTATTTCATGAAACACTGCCCAAGAGCTCATGACAGGCGTGAATACAAAATTACGCAGAACATCAGATTACGAAGTGTTATCGGACATCAATTATTTTTACTTTAATGTCTAATAAATAATGCATATGTGATACAAAATTGATGATCATATATATTGTAAATAAAAAGTTATCAATTAATAAACATTTTGAACATTTTACTTCGAAAAGCTTACTATTTTATATTTGTTACGTTCACATATTTTTCAACTATTTTTATTATTATAATCTATAATAAAGTTGTTTAATTACTGTTTCAACGCATCCGGTAATATACAGGTATTTAATTGTTATGATTGAGATGTCATTATTTAGATTATAAACAGATATATTGTTGAACATTAATATTGTCATACTTTCAATTCTATTGAAGTCAAGTTTCTTTTTTTAATGTTTCATAAGAGGGATTTTTCACTAGATTTTCTTCAATATTTAAAGTATGAGATCGAGTTTCCATCAAATTGTTATCACTTTCTCTTAATTTATTAGGTATTTCATAGTTTGCATCAAAATATGTCGAATCTATCGAATGATAATCACTTGTAGTATCAAAAACTGAATATTCATTACTCTGATGATTACTATCATTAGTATTAGTTCTGATTGGAGTAAGTCTTCTCTTATTTCTATATTTAATAACAACACAAATCATACCAGAAATACAACAAATCGACAAAATGCTAATTAGTGCCAAAATAATAGCACTGATTTCCATCTGACTTAAATGACTGCCTCCTTTACAACTTTGCAAAGCATTTCGATTGAAACATAAGTAAAGTTTCTTCTTCACAGATATTATTAGGCTTATGGTGAGTCTTATAAACGCTTCTGTGTCTAACCCATTTTCCAAGTGAGTCACATTTCATAATATATTCTGAAATAAAGTCATTTTCTGTCCCACACTCATCAATATAAACGTAATCATCAAAAGTCTTATTAACCACAATATGAAAATTTGTAAAAACGTTTTTCTGACTGAAACTCTCGATAGCCTGACATTTGTTCATTAATTTTAAATCACTCGAAAAATTATTTGCATGAATGAAATGAATATGAATTGATATAAACCAGAGATAAATTGTCTCGAAAGGAACCAGAGATAAGTTTTCGAAATGCATAGCATTTAAAATTTTAAGTAAACATATTTCTTGAAATATTTTTAAAAATTTAGTTTTAGTGAAAGTATGTGGAAATAGATTGACGTTCTGTATAATGATATTATGATTGTCATTATCTAACAAAAGGGATGTTAACATATCCTCTAAATATTTTTTATTATTAAATCTGCCTCTGGTTAGAAAGAATTATTAGTGGGATATTAGAGTATATGTTATCTTAAGCCGAAATAGATTTGATTATTAGAATTAGATGAGGTTATCAGCACTGTTGTATTCTTTAGTACTTCACTGAAATAAATTGAAGCGAAATATAACTTAAAAATAATTATTGAGCACATTTAGTGTTAGTGCTTAAGTACAGTTATATCTCTTATAAATATACTTTCTCTTTAGTATATGGTTAGTTATTGTTCATATATATATATTCATATAACTTACAGTACATGAAGAATATAGTTCTATTCGTTATAATGTAACAGGTACTGTAGCAAAAGAACAGATCAAAGGAATTTTTTAAAAGTCATCTTTTTCTGTGCTATGATTGACAAAAATAAATTCAAACTTAATACAGTATATACTGTATATACTGTATCAATTTAAGTTTTTTGAGATTGAGGATTATGTAAAACATTTAAATGTTAGTGATTAGTGCCATCATTAATTATTTATAATAGAATCTCATATATAATACTTATAGAAATTATACATAAGAAATGATTATAACAAAATATAAAGCAAACTTAATAAATTGTTCTCTTAATAATTCTAATTATTTAAATCATATTTATTCAAAATTAATTCAATATAAAAGTTACATAAAATGTTATAATTTTAAAATAAAAATTCTTATAACTCTTATACACTTACTTTATGAATAAAAAATGAAAATAATAAATGTTATACAAATTAATTGTTGAGTTAAGCAAATTAAATATACGTATATATTGAAAATATGTTATAAAATAGAAGTACTTGTATCCCCCAAAGCGTATAACAATTTATATTTAAAAGTACACTTATCTTCAATTAAAACTTTATTTTTCTCTTCAATCTCGAAGACTTCGTCTGTTTGAATTCCAACACTATCTTTCATTATTTCAATAGAATCTCGTCTAAAACTATTTGATTTTCTCCTAACCTTATGACCGATTCTCAAAGAGAAAATGTTTTCCATTTGCATTGACTCGTCTTTTATTTTTAAAGCTGTTTCCTCTAGTACTTGAGCGGCAATAATCATATTTTTTCTTCTATAAATAGCGGCTAAATTTTGTAATGCACTTGAAATAGTCGGGTATTTAGCAAATAAATTGTGCCAACTTTTATATTCATCACTTACAAGAGTTGAGTTTTTACTTCCAATCTCTTGTAATTCTTCGGCCATTTCTAAAATAGAAGCATTACTATCACTATTAAATCCGATTTCGTTTTCATGAATTGTATTTATAACTTCTTTATATAGTTTTTCTGAGTCTTGAAATTGGTTTTGTTTGAAGTAAGCATTCGCTAAATTAGTTTTAGTCAATACTACACTCTTATAATTATAGCCAAAAAAATTTTCTTTTATAGTGAGAGCATTTTTTAAGTAATATTGTGCTTCATTACAATCATTTTGTTCAAGATATATAACTCCCAACAGTTCTGATATATTGGCCAAATCTGTGTTATTGGGTCCGCTCGTCTGCTCTATATCTTGGAGTATTTGTTTGCATAGAGGAATAGCCACTTCATATCGACCATCAGATGCATAATTTATAACTAAATTATGTAGTGTTTTGAGTGGTGTCGACATTTCATATCCAGAGTTCGTGTCTTCTTTACAATTCTCACGAACTTTATTCTTTAATTCAAAGTCTTTACAATTCAAACAACTTTTAAAGCAATTCTTATATGAAGTATTCATTAATTCATATTTACTGATCAAAGACTCATTATTGAAATCAATCGAAGAATCTGAGAGTTTAGAAAATTTTTTATTAATTAAACAATAAATTTGGTCAATTAATAATTTCTTCTCATTTAAATCATTTTCAATAACACTGATTGCAGAAAACAAAAGTGATTCAAACAAACTTTTATTAGTTTCCATATTTTCTTGCAATTAACACAAGTTATGTTTACAATAGTTATGACTAACTTTTCTATTTAATAAATGGCTGTAAGGAAACACTGCAAGTAAAGGTAATTAAAACTTATAAGTTTATTCAAGTTTATTAAACTATTCCAATCAAATAAATAGTCATTTACTTCATCTGTTTGTTTATGAGATTAACTTTAATAATAGAACCAAAACAATTATCTTAAGGCATTATTTCCTTAACATATTCAAATTGATTCAAATGAGCCTAAAGTTAAACGTGTTTATCAATTTACTTGAACTTGTATAAATATTTCGTATTTTCTCTGTAATTAATTCATAGAAACTTCACATATTCTTATCTTTAGTCACATGAAATCCTATCTCATGAAAGTTCATATCAATGTGAATGTGGAAAAATACTACATTTAAAAATTTTTTATTTTGTATGTTTTTTTGTAATAATTTAACAGTTTTTATGCTAATTTTATTGTAAAGCATAGCCTTATTGGCAAAATATAAAACTATAATAAAAATAATTAAAATCCTTACTTTTTCTTTGCGCTTACAAAGTCTTTGTTTTTATCCACAGATAATTTTTTTCTTTTGTGAACTTGTTTTCGATAGCGTTTTAATGCTGTTTTAATTAGTGATGGGTCAGCCCCAACTTTTTAATTGAGTCTCAGGTAGCATTGTAAAATATTAAATTCAATATAAATTTAGTACTAAATTTAAACAAAATTTAGTCTTTATATAGAAAATTTGTTAAACTTTTCAGAAAAATGATTATTAGAAAATTATTTGACAGAATTTGGTATTTGAGAGCTAAATTATGAGTAATATAAGATACTTGATTAATGAGAACTTAATGTTTTTGATGATAAGTTATCATTGATAACACAGAAATTTAACATTTTACTATATTTTTATATTTAATATTAAAATAAATAAACTAAATCTAGTTTAAAAGCTAAAAGTGCTCTGAAGAAAATTTGGTAAATTTAACAACGCTACCTGAACCTCTAATAAACATAAACTTAATCAGTACCTATTTGAGTGATCGGCATATTCCTGCCTGTCGGTCAATTTTTTGCGATCTTCTGCGACTTAGAAAAATTAATTCTGAAAATTAATACTGTATTTTGATGAATACCAGAAAAAATTAAATATTCATTGTTATTATATGGAATTTGCTAAAAGATCTTTCGGTATAATCCGAGCCCTAGCTATTGCTATAATAGCGATATAATAGAATTTTTATATATAATTAAAATCAAAATTTTTGCGATGGGAACTGATTCTACGGAAAGATAGAATTATGTGAAATCACAACAAATTGTTTAAGAAAATTAACAATTTATACATTTAATGCGTAACAAACTTTGATTTATTTATTTAGCGATTTCGAGAACTCAACCACTTTGAGGTAATCCATTGACAAAATTGCAATTATCTGTTGAGAAAATTTGAATAAATGTCACAAAACATAACAAAACTATAAGAACTCACTTCGTATTCACGAAAATAATTTATGATAAATAGTTTCCAACAATAAAATCCAACTCTTTTCTGACCACTTTTTTCAACGAATGACATAAACTGTGATGAATTGAATATTTAAAAAAAATATTTTTGAAAATATTTTATATAAACCTTAATTCGGAGTGGATTTGAAATTATTTTTCTTCTTTTTAACGATGAAATAATGAGAGAATTCAATAACTTATATGATTTATTTGCTTCATAATTGACAGCCGACGCAGTATTCATAACAATTAACACAAAACATACGAAAAGAAAAACTGCGACCCATAGGAAAAACTTTTGTAACAAATTAGTTTCGCCGAAAATTAACGAATATAGCAATATATTCATAATTAAGCCCAGGATTAAGTAATTGAAGAATAAGAATTTGGACCACACATTATTGTTATAATCAGTGATTTGTAAGTGGACTGCATTTAATTTTCCTAATAATTGACATATTTTCAAAAATTTATATTTGATTTCTTCCCGTATCATTTTGTTCAGTGACATAATTCTTATCTTAATATAATAGCAAATTAAGTAAAAATACAATACTTGCCAAACAATGAGATTAAATTCAAAATATGTTATTAACGTATAATTAAAACTATGAATAATACCGAAAATCAGAAACTGCTTTATCGTACAGTTGATAAAGTATGTCATTATAGTGAATGTAATACACATAAGAGGAATAGCTTTATTAGTTAACAATTCAGCAGCAATTATAAGTATTTTAATTCTTTTCATCATATAATAGATTACTTTTTCATTTGTGAGACCAATACTTTTTGGTGAAATCAAACCCGACATCATTTCGAAAGGTTTACGATATGAGGGCTTTATATTGTTTTTATAATTGTAATAATGAATTAATTGCGATACAATACCTAATAGGTTGAAGAATACACGCGCGCTGTTCATATGGATTCTCAGGTTTATGTAATTATAAAACTCTCCGAATATTAAGAATGTATTGTCGTTAGTAATGAATAGACAGATAATACTACGAATTAAGTCAAGTATAAGAGATGCGAATACTAGCATAGGATAATATATTGTTGTTCTCGTGGTGTTTCCATTTGGTATTAGTGATAAACCATTTCGATAAAAATGAGTTCCGGCAGATTTGATGATTAGATTTTGTGGTAATAGTTTTTGGGGATTAATATATTTTTCTTTGTTAATTTTCATTATTGAATATAATATGAATATAGACTATGAATTAATGTTAAAATATTTAAATATCATTATTATTGTTTACAATTAAAGTATACACAATACCTACTTATACTATATACGAATTATACAATGAATTAGGATTCAAAATATTCTTCAATAATTTGAGTTCATTTGCAAGTTTTCTCTGAATTGTACCATCGATTTTGAGACTTATATTCAATAATAAGCATATTATAGATAATAAATAATGTTATTAAGAAATCAATAATTAATTCATTAAAGTTGTTATCGAATATTTGGATCATTAATTCATTTTAAGGTTTATTCTAAAGTTAATTAATTTTAAGTTCACTTAAATTTTTACATATCATACATACATATTTAATGATATTAAGTATGGTAATCAGACGACCAGTTTTAAGCTGGAATGTCTAGTTTTTGGGCTACTTTTAACAAATTCAGTGCTTGGTCCCCACTTTGAGTTTATTTGAAAATAAAAATTTATAAAAAAATATCCTTTGGTCCCCCCTTTGATTTTTTAAATTGTCAAGCTAATTTCCAGTTTTGGAATCAATTTGACATTTTCGCCATAATATTAAGCAGTGTTATTAATTAGTTCATGTGATGTTTAAACTTAATGTGTAATTGTTTATTAGTTAACTTATATTATTTTCTATAATAAGTAAAAATATTTAACATGTTATCGGAAGAACCGATGTTTAATTCTAAAAGAGAGCTGTCAATAGTTTTCAATAAAATTTCAATACAATAAAAAAGCTCGGTTATTTAGTTATAGTTAGGATATGGGGAGTTAAATCAAAGGGTGGGGGACCAAAGAATAATTTATTATAAATTTTTATTTTCAAATAAACTCAAAGGGGGGGGGGGGGGAACAAACAA